>CM031241.1:304175224-304243127 GCA_018340775.1 Taxus wallichiana var. yunnanensis
GGTATACTTCGTTCAGTTACGTATTACTACAAGACAACACACGCCGCCACATCATATCTCTATAGTTAATAAAATGCATTTTCCTACCTATGTTCTTATTCTTTGTTGAATGTTTTGTTTGGTAAATTATCATATCCATTGTCATGCATCACACTTTTAGTTTAGCACATACCCGCTTAGTATCCTTAGAATGCAATGTCTTAACATCAAAGCACACATCAATGGTGCCATACACTTAATGTATTATACTTATGTCGAGATAATGACTTTACACTTGGTCGACATACTCGGCCCAGCCGCACTCGCCTACCTCCTCATCACACGTGAAAATGTCACCCAAATCCCACTAAAAATGTCTTGCGTCTAACCATCCACAAATCACAAGGCCTAACTTCTTCGACAAGGCCACTGATAGACATCGTGATGTTGATCTGTCGAGGACTAACATTCACGACAATGTCAAGAGTTCGTACCATCAAAGATACCACCAAATCCTACCGGCTTTTTCGTTTGATCGCTTATGCTGAGAATGAGATATACAAAGAATGTAAAAGCATG
Organism: Taxus wallichiana var. yunnanensis; assembly: GCA_018340775.1. NCBI lineage: Eukaryota > Viridiplantae > Streptophyta > Pinopsida > Cupressales > Taxaceae > Taxus > Taxus wallichiana. The sequence continues at coordinate 304,175,783 of CM031241.1, forward strand.
CAAGAAGAGGAGGAAAGATCTTTGTATACAGTAATCTGTCACACGGCGATCCTGAGGCATGTGCACACTCCTTCCCACATCATACATGCATAGTAGTTCACAGGATCTTGGTTCCGACCTTAGTATTAAAAAAGGTATTTACACCTTTATATAGACATAACACCATAACCTAATGCAATACAAATGCATCGTCACCTTCCAGGGAGTGCATCCAAACCATATTGAACACACAAAAAGTCAAACCCTCTCAGCAGTAACTTACTGACTCATTTACGCAATCGCTGGACTTAGCTGATGGTCATGGTGGATGACGTAAACGAGATTTATAGGTTTATTAGTTGGTTTTATAAAATATTCAATGTGAGGCCTCGTAAAACTTAGTTATAAATATGAGTATTAATCGCATTAATCGCATGTATCTTTACTTGTTGATTGTAGCGGGGAATAGAAAAGTTTTAAAAATATGGATTATGATGATGATTTAATACTATGATATATCTATATTATTTTAATATATGTAAAATATGTCAAGAGGTATAAGGAGTTATTCGACAAGCCGCAGTGTATCAATTAGACATGATGTTGTTACATTAATATCAAAGACAATTAAATTGAGACTTAACATAATAAAATTATATTGTAGATCGCAAATGCATGTTTTTAACATACATTGTAAGATCCCTCACATACGTTGCTTTAAAGCTTCTCGAAAAAACGCAATCCTAACGTCTAAATACGAACGTGCTAGTAAGAGTTTCAAGCCAGAAATATCCTGTTTACAAATCCTAACTCTTAGTGACGAAATGGCACATACGGCAACGCTAGATTCCGAGTTGAACAAATGTCTACACGGTTTCTAGCCATCGTCGTCTAATGATTTTAGAAAAATTGTCTATAGAATAAAAATACAACACATGAATGAAATGTATATCTACACAAAATAATATTCTAAATCACAATGAAATGAGAATTGTCATACTATGTTAAAGAGTATATTATCTATTAAATTTTACACAAAATCCTAAATGAGAAATATTCTATTTAAAGTGAATTTTCAAAACATAGCACATAATAAAATACATTCAAAAGAACCAAATATTTTCCAAATTAGTGAATGAAAAAGATCCCTTTAGGAGGGTTTGTCCAATATTTATATCAACTTAGGAAACTCTAAATAATTTAAGATAGTCGTGCATGGTTTACAATTAAATATTAAAAATTGTCATGATATGGTAAAAATATATATTGAATGAAGACCATATTAGGTAATATAAAGATATTTCAATTTATCTATTTTTAAATTGATTTTAAAAATTTAAATAAATTTGAATTTAAAAAAACTTGGCATAATTTTTTGAAGAAATTTGCTATTGATTAAATTTACAAAACAACTTATGTGATTTTAATAAAACCAATATCTAAAATGTTAAGAAGACTTGTGTGATTTAGATAAAAACTAATATTCTCATGAATGTATAAAGGGCACTTTTTTGGTTAAAGAAATAAATAAAACACCTTCTAAAGTTTTATTCATAAAAATCAAAACCATTTTCTACTTCTCATCAGTGATCAAATTTGAAGAATTTAGTCAAAATTTATATTTGCATAGGCTCATTTTTAAGTGCAGCCCTTCCAAGTTTACTTAAAAGAAATATAAAAATTTACGCTTCATATGACAAGAGAAAAAATCTAGTAAACATGTCCTAAAAATTAAGAACATTTTTTATCCCTAATAGCAGATTCAAATGCAAAATGTTGGATAAGAGGACTTCTTTCTAGAGCAGCACAATGTCCGATCTACTTAAATACAAACATATTTTTCGAATTAAGCTATGGTGAAGAAATGGATGAGGGTTCCAATTCAAGATGCAGACATCATGTAATCGCAGATCAACATTGAGCGCTAAATGACCAATAATGCATATGGATAAAATTGGCAAATGATACATCCTGCGAAAGTAACAAGCATTGGAACAAGCATTGGGATATTTTCGAAGAACCTAGAAGTCCAAGATATGTTCACGGTTCACCAAATGTAAAGTGTCTGGGACAAGATAACAATCTAATTTCTGTTTCTGGGAGGTTTTTCGGGAGGAATCTGGGAAAAACAATATTTTGTGGTTAGCATATAAATGATAAAGTAAATGTCTAACGATTGAGTAAGGGCCACTTATGGGCGCATTACACAAAAGATAGAAATGTGAAAATATTATATCTAACACTTTTGTAGAAAGAAAGAAACTAGGGCTGAGGAAGATGGAATGAATAGTTTGAAGATGAACAATCAAGTGTAAATCTTTAGATATTTTTAAGGTTTCATCAAGATGATTCTTGTAATCCAATACATTTCACCCTATTAGTAACTAAAAGAATTATTGCATGGTTGGTTTTAGTATTAATATTTGGTGAAATTTATCTTGATATTGTTTATCTAATGTAGTCCAAGTCTTTATAGTAGAATGCACATGCTTTTTACTATAATTTTAAGTAATTTGTGGATTCCTATGCTACGAGAACTCAATTTCTTGGACTAATAATCATTTAGAAATATTTAATTTGATGATTTTTTAAGTTCTCTAGATTATACAGAGGTCACGACGAATGAAAGGCAAAGGTGATTTTCTATGCGCCTAACATGGTGAATCATAGTTCCATTCATTACAACACATACATTTCACCAACATTGCAATCTCCATCTACGCTTTTTTTGTGCCAAGGTTTTAGAAGTCAGTACAACACTTTAGGAATTCCATTTCCAAATTCCCTTATGTCTTGCACTCACAAACTTTCCAGCTTGCCCCTCTTTTCATCACCTGACTTCTGGAGCACACCTGCACGTCCTCTTTACCTCTTGAACAAATATTCATGTCTTTTAAATTGATCTCTCATGGTAGAGATATCAATTAATGAAATAGTGAATCGTTGATGCAGAGACGAGAAAGTCTTAGCTTCCATTAATGTCAATGATCATGTCAGGTTATTGATTTGATTTTTTGAAATTTTTATAGATTTGCTATTAAATGAGAGATGGCTGTTTTGCAACGGCTTAGGAAGTGATGGGATTCATTATTTAATAACCAACCACTAAGTAACGAAAGTTGTCTTTATAAATTATATTCACAATAGATTTCTTATTATAGTTGCATTTGGGCATTTTTATACCCAACCCTTCTTTTCGACACTTTATTAATAAATGCACTTGAAAAATGCCATGTAAATTTAACTTCGATTTTTTTACATAGCAATTTTCTGAGATAACACTTTCTATGAGTTTGAGCCCCCTAGGATAGGCTTGGGTTCGGAGCTGCCTGATTTCGATCCCCGATGCGAATTCAATCTTACCTATATATGTATACATAAACAAGTAGTGGTGTATGCAATTTTGGATTGCAATGATACTCTTATATACATGTGGCAATGGCGGCCACCTATAAATACCCGTGCAAGGTGTGTAATACAAGTGTTGGTTATTAATGTGATGTGACTGGACTAATCTCACAATGCAGCACAACGTAGATTCTTAGCATTCAATAAATTATCGCCATGCTAGCTTAAATCGCTTTCATGTATAACTTTATGTTTCACAATTAAAGGCGGTGAAGCTTTTAAAACTCATAACTATTAATGTATAACTTCCATTGAATATATTTGTCATGACAAATCTAAGATAGATGCGAAATTGAGATCTATCAATGAGATAAAATATTTAAGTTGTTAATGGTTGCGTCTATATGCCTGAAGGGTTCTTCATTTTGAAGAAATGATGTTACTCATTATTAATAGTTGTTAGTAGTAGGTGCTAAATATGAGTCTTTCATGGAGTTTTATTAGAAAGGTTGTTCACTAATGAATGTATTTTTCCCAATTACTTTGGCCTTGTGGAGTTATTGAAAGAAGCAATTTGTCTTGTATGAGTTATTTTTAGAATTAGTAAGTTTATTTAGAGAGTTTATTTTTTAGTTAATTTTTAAAAGGATGTGAAAAATGGCATAAGTGAGGGGAGTAGATGATGAGAATATTAAAGGACTATTGATGCTAATTTTATTTTTTATAAATAAAACATTGGTTTGTGCATGTTGTTCTGCAACGAAGGAGATTCACATTCGATTATTTTTATTTTTTTGTTTCGTCTAATCCTTTCAGACTGAAGTCAGTGTGTTTATCGGTTGTGGAATTAAACAATTGGCTCACACCATTTTGGTATTAGATCAAGCAAACGATGATCCGGAGGAATCAGACTTAATGCCTTTGGGGGCGAATAAAGGTAGAGGAGAATGCTTTAGGCTTTCGGAGAAATAATGTTGATGAGTGCCTTAGAAGATTAAAATCCATTTAAAAATAGATTGTGTATGAATGATTTTGAAGAAGAACAAGAGCGCTTAAAAATGTAGCTAGCGTGAAAACCCCGTGGAGAGGCGCATTGAAGCCATATTCAAACAAGGCCGCGATGTAGAAAGTGTATATTTGGGATTTAAGGTGAATTCAACTTAGATTTGTTCCGTAGACTAGATTCGAGTTGGAGCCTTACTTTGAGATGTAAAGTATTGGGGAATATGAGTTTAAAAAGGTAAAAATTCCAACGCTCCAAATTGAAGTCTCCGTTTTTCTCTATATTGGGAAAAATTGTAGAGTTCCAAGAGAAGACAAGGAAAGAAAAAAATTAGGCTATGACCCAAGATGCTGAAATTCCTATGAGATCGATTCTTTGCCTTTTGATTATTAGCAAAAAATGTTTAGATAATTTCATAACCTAAGACAAAGAGATCAATCCATTCAAGCTTATACTAAGTAATTTATGAGGCTTCAAATTCAAACCGATATTCAAGATGATAGAGAACAAACAAAAGCTAGGTATTATAGGGATGAGATGACCATAGTCTAGGTACTACTATGGACTTGAGGCATATGAATGTGCCTTAAAATCGGAGGATAAATTGCATCAAAGGAGCAAGATGATGAGTATATGGGGTGATAATAACCCAAATAGAGGAATTATGATTTTGAACCAATGTGAATTATGTCACTTTTCTATATCTATAACTATTTCTAAGGATCCGATACATTGTAAAAACTTGTATTTGTGTCTTATAATCTTCATGACTGCAGCCTGCAAATGTAGAATATATTGATGAATGCCCCTCTTTTGAGGCACATATGATAAATTATTTTCGAGCGTGTGGCTCAAAATAAATGATGTGTTTTGGTGACATGTTTCGGATAGAAGTCCCATGTTTTTATTTTATGCCTCTCATATGCATTACTTTCTTTTTATATGGCATGAGTGCCTCTCATTATGATTGTTTTGTGACACCATGGGTGTCCCATGTTTATGGCTCTCTATCTTGATATGAATCTTTTACATGTTATTTATTAAGCTATCTTGATCGCATATTTCTTGCCTTTATGCTTGTTTATCTAGCACATGACTTTTATTGTTATTATTTATGGTTACTTGTTACATTATTTTGTGTGCCATTGTCTCTACCATGTGAAAATCCTTTGTAGAAGGGATCCTAATGGTGGCCATCACTATAGTCTTATATGTGATCCAACATAGATGATCAAAATTATCTAATAATAAAGGCACATGCCACATACATTAATCAAGTAGGCAAGACTTTAAGTAGGAAGTAATATAGGAATCAGGTATAATAGACAATAATAATAAAAAGCACTTAGATTGAGATAGCTTGTGTCACTACAAAAGACAAGTGTTAATCATGTTAGTATGAGAGATATCATATACACAATATAATTATAGCTAGCATCAAGAGGAAGTGAAAGTAACTATAATGAAACAAAATTACATTTCTAGTGTAGGTGATGCCCCAAATGATCAACATCAATAGGAAAGGACTAAGCTAGCACTTGTTATCGGTATCAATATGTGTATGTCTTGCATCAAACTCAACATACCTCATGAATTCATGTGTGTAAAGAGGATATAGAAAAATATTATATCTATCAAACCAATGTGAAAAATGATATATGTAAAGTCTAAGCTAATAAATAAAGTCATATGTGGGTCTTGATTTTTGTATTATGTGATTATTTAAAAAAACTTTTGTAAAATAATTTATGTATAGGGAAGGAGGTAGGAAACAAAGAGTTACCTGATGAGGACTCATCGGGAGGGTGAAAAAGCCATAAAGTGAAGGAGGATCAAGCCTCAAATATATATATATCATAGTATAATAAGGATAACCTATATAATCTATGTAGAAACCATACTATGAGTCATGAGACTTGGGATGGAAAGAATCACAAGGAGTGGTATGTGCATTAGAAGGCTTTAACAAGGAGGTCAGGAGGGATAAACCCAATAGAATCATGCACCATATGAGACCTAATAAGAGGCCTAGGAGACAAAGAGCCAGGAGATAGCCACTAGAAGTATGTGTAATATAAGACTTAACAAGAGGCTTAGGAGATAGAGATCCACTAAAAATGTATGTGTACTAGGAAACATATGAGGCCTAAGAGATAGAGAGCCACTACTTAGAAGCATGTATAATAAAATACCTAGCAAGAGCTTAAGAGATAAAGAGCCACTAAAGATCCTTGTGTAATAGAAGACCTAACATAATGCCTAGGACATAAAGAGCCACTAGCAAAAACATGTGTAATAGAATACCTAGTAGGAGGCCTATAAGGATGGAACCACTAGAAGAAGAGTGTATGAAAATAGTAGATGTAGAAGTATGTAACACCATAGTGTGTTGAATAACATAAGGCATTAGGGCCTCATATGGGATGCCCTTAACTATGTAACAACTTGTTGATTGTAAATGAATTTGAAACATCGATGCATACTAGATGATATATCCTTAAAAGAACATATCCAAGGGAAATATAGACACGTATCACATGACCAAGAGAGGAATAATTGAAAATGGAATAGCCATAGTAGTAGAACCGATAATAGGGATAACAACATGTCTAAGTTTTATCTTAGTATCAAAAGTGAATTGTTTTTAGTATGCCAGGAGAACCAAGCAACTTAAAAGTGCACACATTATAACTATAAATAACACCAATTAGAACACAATGTATATAATGTTGACCGATAATAACATGGATGTATAGTGTATCATAAACAAGATTATGAGCCATATTTGTATCATCAAAAGTAATAATTGGTTGAAAAGGTGGCTTAAGTAGTAATGGTACCAATCATAACATAAAATGGTGATCATAAGAGCGAGGAAGGAATAACATGATGATAATAATGGTGTAATTATGAGATTTTAGCAATGTTGTGATCGGACATGGGTCATTGAATATTTTCATCTTGGCATTATCATTAGTAGGCTTATATTGTTTAGTGGGCATGTCCCATTCAATAATGTCATTAACATCAATAAGATCTTGTATACATGATTGAAAAGCTTATCACATCGATTAGTAGAAGTGAGTGAACACATCTATGATAATTGCAATAGGAATTATGGTCATCAATTTTATTACTATGAGGATTGCTTGTATCAACCTCAAGTGGGGAGGGAGAGATAAACAGTTTCACTTAAGTAATTTTTCAGCACTAGGTGAGGTGTGCGAGGAAATCATGTGAATTTCCATCAAGGAGCTTGTATCTTAAATTTTGTGGGTTGAGATACAATATTAACAATAGCATTAACATCGGTTTTATTGTCATTAGATTTTCCTTTAAAGTGGGTTTTCCTTGAAAATTAAAATTGGATGTGTTGGGAGCATTGGTGGCATATTTGAGCTTATTCATGATGAGGAGCTTAAAGTCACACTCTTTTAATGTATGGCATAAATGATCAAATGAGTGGAATTTTCAAAGATAACCAATTCTTGCAAAAGAGAAAGAAGGATTTGTTTGAAAATCTTAAGCTCAGTCTTGTTATCAACTAGAATATTGTTCATATGTTTAAACATGGTCTTGTAATGAAGAACATAATCACTAATGTGTTCATTAGAACCTTGTCACATTTTAGACATTTGAGCATAGGAAATGTTTGAGCATAATTTTTTTCCCATATTAATAGAGAATCATGCGAGGAATTTATTAGCTAAAGGGATAAAGATTTAATTTGAATGAATGAGAAGATCATAGAACCATTATAATATAAAATCCTTGAGACTTTTAGGAAAGAACTTAGTAAGTAATGTGTCATTGTAAGTGTAATCCAAACAAGAAAGAAAACATGAAGGTGCTCTTTCATGAAGGTCTTCTTTAGGATAAAAATAGGAAGCTTAAGAGAAACAAAACCCATAGGAAAAGGATAAGAAGCCACTTTAGTGTGAGTGGTTATGAATAAATTGAGTAGAATTCATGACATGAGAAAGAAGTATATGCACTTTATTGTAATTGAAAATTTGACCTTGCAAATTATGAACAAGTTTTTTGAAGAGATCGTGTGCTATAAAAAGAAGCATGTGAAACCACTATGGTTGTATTTAAAGGAGATGTATAAATAGAAGTGGACATAGGTATAAACATAGTAATACTATGAGGTTGGGAACTAGTTTCCCCAAAGATATAGGTAAAATAAATGTATGAATAGTAAATGTAACCATAATAGAATATGTGTAAATACCCCAAAAAGGCCATTTTATTAAAGGGTCGATCATGAGATAACTTAGAAACTTGTGAGAAGAATATTTATAATTGGCTCAATATGGTGAGGGTTATCAAAAATATTCGCACAAGACTTAGATAAGCGATTCAAATTGTTCATAAATGCACCATCATCCACAACTTTTTTCATAATCAAAATGGTGTTCACTATGTGGATCACTAATGTCACAAAGTAACCTCATGAGCATTATGATCAAGTAAAAATGGGATGCCTTATAGGATGAAGCCATATAGACTTGACACTTGAAAGTAGGAAGAAATCTTAATATGCATCAATAGGTTTATGATCAAGTTTATTTATACGTTGAAAGGGCATAGAATAAAAGCATACAAAAATCTAAAAATGAAACCCTAGGGCAAATAGGGTTTGAAAAAATGTACATGTTTGATTAAGTTTCGGTTCACCAAATGTTTTAACCATGTCCTAATTAGTTATGTATGTAAAGAGTGAATTATAAAGAATTTAAAGAATATTATAGGATTATTATTTTAAATAAACATTAACCATGCACATTGAGGATAAATAATTAATACTTGCAATTATTTCAAAATGATATAACAATTACTTAAAACACACAAAGGTATAAGTAATTATCTACATTGAGTGGTACAAGGATGATCTAGGTGTGTAGAAATGGGTAAAATAGTTGTTATGTATCTAAAAATGCTTCGTATTTAAAATTGGAAATATAAACGAATCTTGTAGGACCTTACAACTCTACATGCAATGTGGTATGATCTTTACCAATTTTTACATTATTGGACCTATGAATAGTGGGTTATGTAACTTTTCCTTCACTTCACTTAACTAGAAATGAGTGTTGTTGTTTTTTTCTGCTAGGGCTCACACAACTTGAAACCACCACAGTAATGACCTAAAAATGGTAGAAATCTTATACACTTATAGCAACTTCATGAAAACATCAGATAAAAAGGGATAAATTAGTGTGTCAATAAGGTTATACTACCCTCGTATTCAAGTTGCACTAAGCCAATCAAAGTGTTTTAATACATTCCCTCAAGTGCTAAGTTGACACCTTATTAGTGCCCTCATGTCTCTTAACACAAAGATAGTGGGAAATAAGCTATAGAGTAGATAATGCACCCAATGTATTAGTAGTCTGTGCATAGTGTGTTTCAGTATTCTTAGACTAATTCCTTTTATCCCTTGAAGACCTTTGACAATTCTTGGAGTGACTTGCTCTTCTTGATAAGACATGGCTATAGGATTTTGAGTGCTTGGAAATGGAGGAAGATAAATACTTGAACCGAGTTTTAGCACTTCTAATCTGCATCCAAACTTGTGGTTTCTATAATTGATGTGCAACTTATTTAGGATATTTTGGAGACCCTTTAGTGCTTTAGTGTTGATATTTGTAGTAAAATCTCATTAGAATTCCAAGTGAGCTATAAAGTGTAATTGACTTTCTTATATAGGCTTTCATAGGTTAAACATTTGCATTAATGTCGATCTAGGAAGATGAAATGAAATACATAATAAATTCAAATTTGACAAATAGTCATTAGATGGGATGATATAGAACCATATACAGATCATATATGATCGTACTCCACTATGGCCTTGAGATGTATGTTTTTGAATAAGAAATTAGCACGATGGAAAGGCTAGAGTTCGAGAGTGATGCCTAGAGATGGAATGTTAATTTAGTCAATCAATATTTCTTGGATGAATGACATATCGATGTGCAAAGATGATAAAGTCAAAAGATAGAGAGAGATGTTGATTGGTCTTAGAATGTGAGAAATTTTATTATCGGAGGAACAAATCCAAACTTGTCATTTCCAAAGGATAGGTAACCAAATTTGAGTGCTTATAGAACCTCCAAGGGTTACTTCACCATGTGGCACATCTTATCAAATTTTAAGTATCCCAACAAATTAATTTTAATACACGATGTAATGCATAAAGGAATTTTTAAATTAAATCAAACACTTGCGCTTATCTTCCTTATCATTCAAAATATGGGTTAGTATCAACTATGTTTCGTAGTCACAAAATCATGCACTTTAGGCATTATTTAGCCCGGTCTCATACTACTATTTAGAAGGTTCTCAAGTGAAGAAAGTATTAATTAATCCCACCTTTTGGCCATCTTATTTTTACCTTTTATTTCGTCATTCCCACGTATTTTCCTATGCATACCCAGTTATTTCATAATTGTCCCATCATTTTAGCCTAAACCTGGGCCCATCTTGGGGCGCCCGAGGTGCCTTGGTCCCACCTAGGGCACCTCGATCCTTGTTTTACTTTCCTGCCTCTTTTTGGGCTCTTTCTAGTTGTTTTTCATCCTTATCTTTTTCTTAGTTGGCCATGTCGGGGTTAATTACGAAATTAGAGCAAGAGAACCCTATAAATATAAAGTTATGAGACCATAATGAGGGTCCTACAGCATCACATACTACTATCACTCCATGTAGAGTTACATCCATTACATCACTTGATCCACATAGTGTCATGCAACAAGGCTAGGATATCTGCATCAACACAAACAACATAAGGGGAGGAATTCTATTATATTCCATGTACGGATGTTATTACATTTTTATAGTTATTATTTCTCGCTACTTCACAAAACATGGATGTGGCGCACAAGAGCACTAGGCACAACATGCACACACACACACACACCATAACTACATTTGGGTCTTAAATGTAGTGCAATGCCTGAGATTAGTAAGCCCACTATCATGGCAAATTGAGGTCACGATTTGACCCATTCATTTTGTATCTTTTTTATTTTTAGGGTTTTGATACTTCTTTGTCTTTTGCAAGTCATTCCTTCATCCTACATTACTTCGTACATCCAAATATGATATCGAAGATCTAATGTGATGGCAAGAGAATATTTCAAGGTATCTTGTGACACTGTCAAAACTAGATTATGAGCTTTTACAGAGACCAAGGCGCCCCAATACCTTCCCCTAGGTGCTTTGAAGTCTCCTTATATCTTCCGAGATCTAGTCTTTATGATACCTCTAAGTGATCGTTCATGTTCCTAGAATCCACAAATGTGCCTATGACAGTCTTCGCCAATCAACTAAGTCCTTTCCTTTTACATATTTGCATACTTAGGGTTTTAGTTCATTTGATATAATTATTTAATATCATTCCATATTGTCATAGCGTAGTTTATAGTGTTTTAGTCCTCTTATATTAAATTATCTATTATTATACTTTCCATTAGTTTAGTTTAATTTTAGTTAATCATTTTGGTGAACCCTAGGGTGTCATCATGGGTAAAAAAAGTAATAGAAAATTTACTCCTTTTAAGTCTCCCATTACTCTACAATTTCATAGTCGTGGTTACTCTTTTGTTGATACTCCTACCGATCCTTCTGGCTATAGACCTTGCCCTTCGTTCATTCAACTTCCATCTTCTGACATGGATCCTAGGGCTATCGATGTTGTTGTTTCCGCTTATTTGTGCACTATCGATCTCTCTATTTTAGCACAACTCATAATGGAGGTACAAGCTCTTCCCCCTAATCCAATAGCCACCTCTATACCATTAGTGAACCACACAATCATTCTCATGTTCTTTTCAAATCTCCGGTATTATGCATGATGGTTCTACCAATACAATAGTTGTCCCCAATTTGAAAGCACCCTAAACTTTTACAAAGAAAATTGCATGACTAAGGAAGGCTAACACCATTTCCATCTATAGCCAAGGCTCTAAGTCTAGGAATGTAACACTAAAGATAGAAGCTTAATGGAATGCTTAACTAACATGAATATAATTCAAAATCTAACTAAACATGCCTACTAATATGTTCAATTGCCTAACATAGACCTAAATAGACCTAAGAGGGCAATCAAATGGGTATGGTTGCTACTCCAAATAAGGTGAAATGGCCTCTCCAAATGACTTACAAAGTCACTTTAGATATCCATCTACTAACCTTGTTGAAGGTTTTAGGCAAGGATTGAACTTGGCTATAAATCATATTTCTTATATGAGATGCAAATCAAAGCATGGTGTAAAGTATTAAGGTATGAGGTGAGTCCTTTTTATAGTTTTCCATTTGGGAAAAATTGTATTTTGGTGCATGTGGGACTAAAAGCCCAAATTAGATTAGAATTTCTAATCATGATTAAGCTTTGCTAATCATAATTAGTGAATTACCAAGTGATTAAGATGTGTGGAGCCTTAATCAACCGCTTAGGGTCAACTAGGAGGCTAGGATAAGATTTTGAAGCTTGTTGAGACATTATGGAGAGAAGTGGGGTGATTTTGAGTGGTTGGAAGAGGGGTTTGAGCCAATAGTAGGGTATATTGACCAAAGCAAGGGGCAAAATAGGCTTAATTAGCTAATAATCGCTAATTGTATATTTTGAAGAGGATTTTGACTTACGATTCGTTATAAAGTGGCATCCTGAATGCAAAAGAGGTTTGGTAACCAACAAAGCGTTGTTAATTGACCAAAGTGGTAAGAAACGTTAGTTAATTAGTAGAAATCACTAATTATAACGAAATGGTAAGAATGAGAGTGATTTGTGCGTTTGGCAATAAGATTACAAAAGCATAATTTAGGTGTCTAAATTTGCCCATGTTTGAGGTGAAGTAAGTGACTTCACTTCAAATATAGTAGACAAGCATAAACAGTAAATTTTTGAAGAAAAATTGTAGAATGAAGGATGCCCTCGAGTGTCAATAAGGTGATAGAATAGGTCAATCGACTATCGAAAAATGATTGAAATGGTTAGAAGAAATAGGATAGAATGGGCATGAAACCTTAAGGTATTTAGAAGGAATAAGGATAAGGATAAACATGGTTTTTTATTGCCCCAGATGATTTGGAAGAAAAAAAAGTAGTGATAATAAATGATAATGGAGAATATAGGACAAGTCCAATCTTCGCATCCAACCTTTCAATAAGCAACTTGGTTGTATCATTTTACCCCTAGGTATACATCATTGGCCTTTATTGAAATTAAAAAAAGTGTAAGATAACATGAAAATCTAAATTACTAAAAAAATCATTTATACGTAACTCCATGCAACATACATAATGCAATGCAATACGAAAAGTAAAACGATGCTTAACTCATAAAACATACATAATACAATGCAATACGAGAAATTAAACTATCTAACCTAACAGAGAAACCAGGTACAATCACACATACTCAAACAAACAATGTTCAAGACAATTACACCAATGTTTTTGTTATCAAGATGCAGATTCCCAAATGTTCGTGTTTATAACGACAAAGGTTAAAAATGGTGCCCCAAGCAAGGATACATGCAAGGGGAATAACAGAGGACATAAGTAGTCCTATGGAAAGGATTTCATGCACTATGACATAATCTCTAGTAACTCAACGTTGCAGGAGTACCGACATAAAGATGCGGCCTAGCTTTTGTTAATGGAGGTAGATTACGATGATCCGCAAGTCGTTTGAGACCAGAACAATCAAGAACTTTAGAAAGATGTTTTTGTGGGATAAATTTCAATGTTTGAGGACAATGCAATTGACACAAACTTTAGCTGCGTGTATGTTGTTTACCATTTTTTGTAAAATTTGAATTTTGCAATTTTTTAGATTTTTAATGATTTTATCAAAAAAATTGAATTTTTTTGGGTTTTTTGAATTTTTTATTTTTATGGAAGAAAATATTATAGAAGAAATAACAAAGTCATGAGACAACGTTAAAAGTCACCGTAAGGCAAAATATGCCCCATGTAGTAGAAAAGGCCTTAGAGGCAAAAATATGCCCCAACATACCAAAATGGGCGCAAAAATAATTATTTATTAAAAATAATCATTGCAAAAAGTGTTAACAAGTATTAGAAGAAATACAGGTGGTCTCAAGGCACTTCAGAGGGTGAGAAACATATCATGGAAGGTAAAAATGGGTATATAAGCCATCGCGGCAAGTTTATTTACCACATTCACTTACCATTTTACCATTGATTTGAGCTCTAACCTACGAGAGGAAATGGCGAGGGTACCGAACCGGAGACACCGTGTGGACCACATGAGGGACTACATGAGGCTCCCAAAGATATGGACCATAGGTACACAAAACTACCCTTTTTACCCTTGTTTGTTAAAGCATTTAATTTTTTTCTTAAAATGCATTTTTAGGGTAAAAATAGGGTAAAGACGGGGTGCACCTATGCTTTAGCACATGCATCGACGCGAATATGCGTTGGTAGCATAACTAAGTGCACCTATGCACTTAAATGAATTTCATTGATAAATTTTTGGGTTTGCATAGGTACGCATATATGCCAATGCAAAAAGGGATGCGCTTATGCACCATTTGTTAAGGCACGCATGTTTGCAAATGTTAGTATAGATGTAGATAACATGTAATTAGAAGACAATGTAACAAGCAAGTAGGAAGACAAGATGGATCATGAAAATGGGTTTTAGATGTGGTACATCGCTCACAATGTCACAAGACAATCAGGGCCAAAGTGGCCAAAAGCATACAATGATCAAACAAGACATAGGGCATAGCCCACAAACAATAACATACAATAAAGAAACAAAAGCAAGAAAAATGTATGAGATGGTCATGGTTGTGTATAGTTCTGCAAAAGAAAATGTTGCATATGAAATGCATGTTAGCATGTTAGAAAGATAAAGAGTATGTCATAGCTGCTTTATAATGCTAGTAAAAAGTAGTAAATGATGAAACAATAGAACCTGTAATGTGTGAAAGTAGTAAAGGTAGATTCCCCCAGGATCCTCGATGGGACTGGAAAAGGATATAGTGTTGAGCATCATGCATCATGTAAGAATTTGTAAGAGACATGCATTCATAACTAGAGACCAAGTGAACATGCATGTGTATATGATAAATATAATGAAATATTGAGTATCTATCTAACATAGTAAGCAAAGTGCAAGATGTAAGTAGTATAAGCTAAAGAACAATAGATGCAACATTAAGATATGAAAATGATGTATGAGTGTGATGGTATGGTATGAAAATGTGAAGATGGCAGGAGTAGTGTGCCCTCGGCGGATGTGTATGAGATGAGGTTCATTTATAAAAGCCTCCTCAACAATCAAGAATGAACCATAAAATAAGAGTGTCTCATCGGGAAATAGATATGAGAATGTAAATGCTATAAAGATGTATCATGGAGCATAAAGCGTGAAGAGTGAATGATGGGAGGTTCATTTCAGATTTAGACCCTCATCATTTGAGTATGAACCGTGAAACTAGAGTGCATCATAGGGTAATGACGATACAATGTGTTTATCAAAGTAAGTGTGTAGGAATGTGTATAAAGAGTCGACATATGAAACATGAAGTAGGAAGTGTAGTAGTAAAAAATAGATACAAGTGATAAGAATGAAAAATCATGGAGGGGGAAGAAGAAAGCATGGTAACCCCAAGTGCGTGATTGTAGAAGGGCCAAGAAAATTTATCTAGGAGATCATCGGTGTCAGGATCATAGCCTATTGGATTTGGATTGGAAACTTGGTAAGAGATAATGTGGGGTTGATCATATAAAGATCCTTTATGGCGTAAATTGTACATGCCCATAGCATATTATTCATCAGTAGAAGGAGGTTGTAATCAATCATGTGCATACCAAAGCAAGTAAGAATTTTAGTATAACCAAGGAATGAATCATTGCAAATAGAGATGCAGCCAAAAGGCATGGGAAATGTGATATCAGTGTGATTGGGATCCAAAGTGCCACCAATGTAGTCAAGCCAAGAATTCCCAAGTGTGAGTGGAGAGGAATGAGGAGTACATGCAAGTAATACTGATAAATGGAAAACACATATTTCATAAGTAGCAGAAGTAAGGAATACATAGTCTTGATAAAGGTGAGGGGAATGAGGTGGAGGGAGAATCTATCAACAAGTGTGAATCCAAGTCGATAAGCCATCATGTGTGAAAACAATGTCGAGCAAGTGAAGTGGGGTCAAATGGAATATGAGGCAAATAAGAATCATGTATGAAGAGAGTGCATGTAAAGGGGTCAAGTTGGGGTGCAAAGTGAACTTGGGGAGATGAAGGAGATGGTGTGATGTCCAATGCAAAAATAGTTCCCGGAAATGAATCATGGTGATGATAAATGGAGGAGAGTGCTTGAGTGGATATTCAACATGACTAATATCAACAAATTCATTTGGGGGAATAAGATGGGGCCATCTCAATAGGATCGAGATTAAGATTATGCAAATGTTCATTGGTAGAGTCTACGATATCAACATCGAATCATCGAATTATTAGTGGAAAAATTGTCATGTCGGATAACATTATCTAGGATATTGAGATGACGAGGTAATAGAATGGGTATATGAGGGAATAGGTAGGGTTATTTGGATCTAGGTGGAAATACTTGAATGGGTCAAGGTTAGAGGGAATAATATGTTCATAGCCATTATGTAAAAAATTGACACATCGATGAACCATAAAAGGAACCGCATGCATAGAGTGGAGCCAAGATCTCCCAAGAAATCAATTGAATCAAGAGGTGTATCCATGATGTAGAATACAAGGGGACTATTTTGGGCCCAACTTGCAGGGGAAAAGTGATAGTACCAATGCATGCATGTGTAGTAGAATCAATGCCACATATAGAAACGAATGAGGGGTTGGTAGAGGCTGAGGAAAAGAAAAGATGTTGAAGAAATGTGACATTACAAATATTGAGCTCTGGTCCATTATTTACTAGGACTCTCTTAACTCTAATGTTATTGATACAAACATGGATATAAAGGGGATTATCATTATCAAAAATAGGAGGGGTGATTGCATTATATGTAAAAGTAATATGTTTTTTATTGAAAGAGAATACTGCTAGAAACTTGTGATATACATAGTCGAAGGAGTATGAGGATGAATGTAAATATTATCCAAAAAAAAATTGATTTTATTCTCATTATCAAGATTATCCCGAAAAAGGGAGGGATGGAGACACTAATGGTGGGAGGATTCTAGAGTATGGAAGCTAGGAATAAGGAAGGGTCCAAGAGTGTTTGAACGAGGGTATGGGTTCACCAAATGATTTAATAAAAATAGAATTATTAAATCATGTCAAAAGTAACTACTATAAATAATGATCTACAAATGCTAACATATAGTATGACACAAGAAAAATAACATGTAAAGTATGGAACCCTAGCAAAAGGAGAGGGATAAGGAGACTTATTTGATTTTCGAATTAACAAGAAGTAATCTAGGAAAGTACGATGCGATGAAAAAAGCGTAAATAGGGCCATCACTAGTCACTTTGTAAAATTTAGAACTCATGAACATATCCAGATACTAAAAGCCAAGTAAGAGGACAAGGGCATCTAGGCACCGAGATTACTTTTGGGCACCTCTCGACTATGCGTAAATGTTTAAAATATGGTTTTCACTTTGTGTCACAAGGGTTTTATAGTTGTTCCTGTTAATCGCCTAATATTCGCTCCGATCACCAAGGTACATGTAACATACAAAGACAAAGATTCACCTACACATGCCCACAAAGCACATCAAACCTAAAAAGTAAAATACAGAATGGGGATTCAGACTGACCCCGATGGTCACCTGACATAGTGAAACTATGATTGATTATTGCACTACATCTCAGACTCCATGTAGTTCTTGTGTGTGTGTAGAAATGATGCCCTAGGATGCCCATGTGCAAGATGCACTAGATAACAGGCTAGATTTTCTCAATAATGCAAATGTGTGGATGGAATAGAATAAACTTCCCCTTCCTATGTTGTGTATGTAGATTATGTAACCCTTGTCCCTTAAATGGATGCTAGATGAATGTCTTTTGAATTTTTTTTGCCTTTTGAATGCAAGCTTAGGTGATAATAGTAATTCTTAGTGTTTGGTACTTGATTTTGAACACATAACTATATATTTATGTGATCCCCTTGTTTGAATTTCATAATTGACAACTGGAAGGCTAACCCATAAGTGACAAAGATGCGCAAAAGATAAAATATACCCAAAAGGAACAAGTAAGATAAGAAAGGGTTAGGGGCGCCTAGAGGGTATAAGAGTGGCAAGGCATTGTTGTCTGGCTGGGCATTAGTGTCGATCCATAAAATATAAACACGTTAATTTCCGAAAAGGTTGTAGGGTGTGTAATACCAAAGAGAAAATAAGAGACACATAAAAGAGGTCAAAGATACAATTCAATTATTAGTTTTCTTTCTTAGGAATCATGTAAATGCTAGTATGCTTTTAGGACCTAGAAATGTACCCAAGTGCATGATTTTGTGTCTACAATTTAACCTAGTGGCTAGTAATTCTAATTTAGAAAGGTGTGTGTATGATTTATTCATTTAAGTATGCAATGGTTTATGGGTTGAGACAAATGCTAAGGAATAAATTCCAAACTCCATATGTCCATATTTAGGTATCTACATTTCCACCATTTTAATCTAGTAATTGAAAATTTCTTGATTAAAATAAAATAAATGCAAATCTCCCCTAAGGAGAAGGCATGCACGAGACTAGAATTTGTATGTTCCCTTCTCTTTCCATGTGTAGAGTAGTACATGTGAGCATGTTCTCCACAAGAAAAATGTGTATTAAATCCTCATGAAAATGACTTTATGAAATAAGTAAATAACATAAACTAAACAATTAAAAGTATGAAATGTACACCTCTTTTTAGTTGATGTTGTATGTGAGGGAAGAATAATTCAAACATAAAATAATGGTAGTAATTAGGCTTATTGTTATAATCCATATAAAACCATTCACGCCAATGGGGCCTACTAAGTGAATCCATATAAACAATCCGTAACAATTAGGCCTACCTCTTGGAGTGAATCCATGTAAGTTTTTCGATGTAATAGTCATGTAAATGTCATGATTTATTAACTTATGTATATCGTTATATGGTGCCATATGAAACAAACGGATCTAATATCCCCATGAATGCATTAGAAAAACCCCATAATATTCCCCTTTTGAGATAAGGTATGCTACAAAGAATAAATTATCTCAAACAATAAAGTGTTAGTTATGTAAATTAGTAGAAACATGATCAATGTTATAAACCAACTTAGTGTATCAATTAACATGGCATAACGTGTATATGTCATGAAATATGAATAATTATTAACATAAGTATTATGTAGAATATGTAATATAAGACAATGTAATATTTAATATTGTGTATGATCATAGGAGTAAACATTTCATGATAGCTTTTGTGATAAATTTAGCATCCAAGCATAACAAATGTGTAGAATTCATAAGATAAAAACACTATAATCTCAATAATGTGTATGTATCATAAAAATAATGAAACATATCATGAAAGTGTTCTAGAAACATTTAAAAATACAACATAACATCGACAAGTTGATTAGAATACTAATTAACACATGACTCAACACTTAATGGGTCCATAGTGACCTAAGAAATGACATGACATGATATGGACATAACAAACCCATCATAAAGTAATATGAATGAAAAGATGTGAAAAAAATGACCTCTATATTATTGTTAGTCAGAAGTTTACGTGTACAAGAATACAAATGAAGCAAGTAGTTATATAAAACAAATTTGTAAAAATAACTGATAAGGTTCATATAGTAAGATATGAAAAAAGAACCAATGTGCACATGGACTAATGTGTAGAGTGATGCCATAATCATGAAATATGGAAATAAATGTGTACAAAAATGTGTGAAACAATTTCATAATCATGAAATATAACAACCCATGTGTGTGGATAAATGTGTAACAAACAATTTCATAGTTGTGAAGTATAGAAATTAATGTTTATAGATCAATGTGTAATAAACAATGATCTATCAATAAATATGATAAAATCCAAAAGTGTAAGAAATAATGTCAACAAGCAATAATCATAGTGTAAATAAACCATAAGGGCTACAACCAAAAATGCACGCATCACGTAATGTGTATCAAGCAAGTGCATTTGTGATCCATATGTCAATCAATGTGTATAATACACATTGTGTATGAAATCAATGCATGTCGTAAGATAAGTATATTATAACGATGTGTATGTCTAATAGAAATAATGTAAACAAGTAAGCTATATATAATAGGATGTTCAATCCTATCAAGGATGTAACGAGTAACATGTCATAGAATATTTTTTCCATTACAAGGATATATATAATGTGATTTATCATAGGAACTAAGATGGGTAATACATGTCCAATGTGAATGAACATAAAGAAAACAAGTAATTAAAATCATTTATGGGCATCCGTGTATGAGAAATCAAAGCATAGAGCATACAATTTTACTAAGAAAACACAACATAGAGAACAAAAGAACATATAAAGAAGAGGTATAATATAATATAAAAGAAAGAGAAAACACATTAGATAATGTACAAGTAGATAGTATCGAAACTCAAACAAACGTCTAAAGAATGTAAGGTAGATAAGATCGCATAATAATAGTCAAGTGCATTTCGGAAATCAATTTCAATCAATTTCGGAAGAAATCAAGGAATAAAGCTCACAATAACACTAAACATTCATACAATACAATGTAATATAGAAATCAAGAAATAAAACATGCAAATGCACAAAGCAATAAAATCAACCAATGTTACGAAGCAATCAATGGTGAAAGAAAGCAATGGTGCAAGAAAGAAATGTAGTTAAGTAATCAATAGTGTAAAAAAGTAGTTTAGTATGAGAATCAATTATGTAAGCAAGTAACCTAGCATGTAAACAAGTAATGATAGTCAAAATAGGATCTCATGGTTGATAGTAGTGAGATAGTCGGAATAGTGAAACAAATAAGCATGGATCATAGTCAGTTTTACATATAGAAATAAATAATGCAATCATCATTTATAAGCATGGCATAACATGTGTTATAAGTAGTAAATCAATATGATACACACAATGGACTAGTGTAGATATATGTGATCATGATAAACTCGTGACGTTGATAGATGCCCCCAGTGTGGGTATGCCTCAATGTGGTAGGTGTCCCCGTGATATAAGGTTTCTTTTTGTCAAGGTGGTCATGCCAAAGTCAAAGTAATCTTAGTATGTATGATTCCATCCAATCAGGGATATGCCCTTGGGTGGTAATTTCTATAATGTCCATGGGGTTTTATTGTGTAGTTTATTTGACAAAGTGTAAATACTAAAGTAGTGTAGAGTGCTAAATTTAAATGATCAAAATTCTCAACGCTAGAAAGAACCATTTTTTGAGAATGTCACATGTAGTAACTAGTTTTTATTTTGTAATGTTGTATTATTTTTTAAAATTTTATAGTAGGAAATATTAAATGTAAATGTGATACTAATGGTCTTAAGAAGTCTTCCATTTCATGCAATTCAACAACCCTTCATAGTGAAAAGGTAAGGTGGGGTCCTCAAGTAAGTATTTATTGTCCTCAACAATCAAATTAGACCTGTGATAATGTGTCAGCATTATTGGTTAGTGATGGAGCCAAAGGTAAATTGCTCCTGTCAATCAAACCGGATAATCATGAGAATATGTTGCATCATTAGGAAGTGGTGGAGTCCTAGGAAAATGATTCCTTCAAAAATCACATCTAACTTGTAAGAATGACTTCCATCATTGAGTAAACAATGTAGATAAGAACTAGAGTATGTGAAACTATCAATAGAAGTGTTATAACGTGTGCTTTTGTGTAAGGTGCCATGTGTAAGTGATGTTTTTCAAAGTGTGAGCGATGAACTCATAGACCATTTATCTAAAAACAATCATCTACATATAAATTATTTAGATAAATTTGATACTCTTTCGGGTCTAACCGGTGTAAAATTAAGTTTGATTTTTTTATCGAAATCTTCCAATACGTATTCCTCGTCATAATAGTCATCATCTTGGATATTATTATTAATAACCTATGTATGATTGTATTATTTCCTTTCACTAGGTGTGTATACTTTTTTAGTATTAAAATCATAGAGTGGGTGTAGTACTTCATCCATTTGCATGTGTTTGACTTACTCTTCCATAATAGGATAACCTTGCTCAACTATGAGAGGTTATACTTTATCTTCAAACTAACGCTCTTAATTGTAATAGAATTGCTTTCTCCGGTGTAGCTCGATTTTTTATTCTTCCTATTGATAAGAGGAGGAACTTTATTCATGTCCTTAGACTTGGGTGGATTATAGACTTGCTTATGAACTTGATTATGCTCTCATTTTCTTCTATGTTTTTTATGTTTCTTTATTCTTTTTTATAATGTGTTTATGGCCGCAGAGTGATATTTTATATGGTTATGTAAATTTCAAGACTTGTTTGTGTGATGTCCATCAATGCAAAATGATAGTTGCAAAATGATCTTATTCAATTTCATATCAAATGACGTAAATGATATTGAGTGTTACTTAGTGAATATCAAACAACTTGTGTAATGGAGTGACAAGTATATCACTATTATAAAGTACAATAAAATCACAAATATGTCTTTTTCTTAGCTGGATATTTAACTTCATCATAAGTTTAATTACTTATGGTCATACCATGTAAGTAGAATAAAAGGTATATGAGGGAAAAATCATTTAAACACGTGGAAAAACATATGTCGTGCACTAAAAGGTCTTAGAAATAAGGTATTAAATGAGCTTGGATGCCCATCCAAAGAAGTCTCTTCATTATATACTAGTTTGTCTACTAATTGAAAAATATACTCACAATATTGATCGATTAACCACGGAAACATAGTTATTGAATGTTGAAAACATAAAACGTTATTCCTCAAAACTTGATCAATTAAGATTGCAAACCAAATATGTGAATCATTAAAAATAAGGATGAATAGATGCATTGGGATATTGGAATGATACTTACAAAAACACAAAATCATAATGGATAGTCATAAGGGATTAGAAATCAACAAGAAAATACATTACAAGACTTCCTGAAACTATTAATGAAAGCATTGTGTAAAATATGGAACCATACTAATGTCATAAAATATGAAACCCCATCATTGGATGCATATAACTATAAAAATCTATAAAAATGATCATGTGGGGAGGGTATAATAGGATAAACTCCTGGGCATAAAAACCTCGATAGGAATGCAATACTATAAGTGTTACACACTATTTGTTGGATAGAAACCTGATTAACTAAAATAAAACTAAACTAATGGAAAGTATAATAATAGCTAATCTAAATAGGAGGACTAAAATCATAATGTTGTATGACTATGCACTAGACAAGATGGAATGATTTTAAATAATTATATCAAATGAAATAAAACCCTAAGTATGTAAATAAAAAGGAAAGGATAATTAGCTAATTGGCGAAGACTATCGCAGTTGTCACAAGTCCCTGATGTTATGTGGATTCTAGGTGAATGTGAAATGATCACTCAAAGGTCTCAGAAAAGACTAGATCTAGAAGATATAAGGAGACTAAAGTGCCCAGAAGGTACTAGGGCACCTAAGATGCCCCGGTTTTTAGAATAAACGCCATGGTCTCCGTAAAGCTCAAGATCTAGTTTTGGGCAAGATCGTAAGATACCCCGAGATATTCTCTGTCCACACCGGATTTTCTCAATTGTGTCTGATGTACAAAATAATGTAGGATGAAGGAATGACATGCAAAAGAAAAAGAAGTATCAAAACCCTAAAAATAAAAGATGCAAAATGAATGGGTTGGATTGACCTCAGCTGCCACAATAGTGGGCTTACTAATTTGAGCACTGCACTACATTTCAGACCCAAATGTAGTTCTGGTGTGTGTGTGTGTGTGCATGTCATGCCCTAGGTGCTCTTATGCCATTCACACTTTGTGAAGTAGTGAGCAATAATAACTATAGAAAATGTAATAGCATGTGTGCATGGAATAGAATAGAATCCCTCCCCTATGTTGTATGTTGATGCATATCTCCTAGCCTTGATGCATGACACTATATGGATGCAAGTGATGCAATGGATGTAACTCTAGATGGAGTGATAGTAGTATGTAATGCTAGGACCCTCATTATGGTCTCATAACTTTATATTTATAGGGTTCTCTTGCTCTAATTTCATAATTAACCTGACATGGCCGACTAGGAAAAAGATAAAGATGAAAAATGGCTAGAAAGAGCCCAAAAAGAGGTAGGAAAGTAAACAAGGATCGAGGCACCCCAGATGGGACCGACCCCAATCTGGCACAGCCCCTAGTTTAGGCTAAAATGACGGGGTAGTGCGATGAAATAGTTGGGTATGCAGAGGAAAATACGTGGAATGACGAAATAAAAGGTAAAAATAAGATGGTCAAAAGGTGGAATTAATTAGTACTTTCTTCACTTGAGAACCTTCTAAATAGAAGTATGATATTGGGCTAAGTAATGCCTAAAGTGCATGATTTTGTGACTACATTTTTCCCCCACTTTATGTTGGTGAGCGAAATCTCGGTTAACATAAAGTAGATAGAGATGCGTAGTTGATATCCATGTAGAGTGTATTAGAGACGTGCCGATGGACTAGACTCAAGCATGGAATGATAAAAAGAAAAAGTGAAGGAGCGTGGATTCTAAAGATGAAAAATAGGCATAAAAAGTGATGAGAGTGAACCTAGGGTGAAACGTGTGTGTATTTTTACGGTTTGCGTGTAGTGTCCCCGCATGGTTAGTAAAGGAAATTGTCGTCATCGCGCGTGTGTTGTTATCATATTGTCGCCATCATTGTTTGTTGTTGTTGTTGTTGCCCCCAATTTGACTACTTGTTTCTCATAATGTCGGACCTGTAAGGAGAAATGATCAAGTAGTCAAATATGTATGTGTGTAAAAACGTTGTGTAAAATACACATGTGTATATAAATGTGTAAAATACACAAATGTAAAATACACAAAAAGGAAAGTGTAAATGGAACATGTGCACCTGATCCATGTCAAGAAAAATGGTGTAAAAGGATATATCAGTACTATCATGAGTTTTTTTAGGTGATCTCATGCCACCCTTTGTTAAAGAAGTGTAGGGAGGAAATGCTTTGTATCCTCCAACTCTAACTGCTTCTCGCTAAATGTGTGAAGAGATCTCTCAGTAGTTGTCCTAGTTTTTGGGCGATCCGATGCCAACTAGCCAAAGTAGTGTAGAGAGACACACCCACTTTGTAACCCCCAAGCTTGAATTCTACTTCCCGTAAATGTTAAAGGACACCATGCCCTCGTAAAAGGCCATTGTGTATGGAGTTCAAGACTATTTTGAAATCACTTATTATATGTAAACCCACAATGCCAAGGGTGGAAAGTGCATATCTTGACAACTGTAAATGCATGTGTTAGTATGTAAAACCCTCAATGATATCCCCCTCTTTGGGGGTGCATGTGACGTCACTGAAAGGAGAATGTGACCCCAAAAGAGGACCTACCACACTTTAACCTATATAACTCTTCCCTGCAAGGGGAAAGGGAAATCGTTTGGTAGTAACCAAGGCACGCATAAAAGGGGATGACTAGCCAAAACAAGTGTTAGTCCGAAAACTAATGCATGCAATAGGATAAGTGTAAAATACGCAAACAATGTAGTAACTACCAAACAAAGTAGTGTAAACACGCAAGAAAATATGTAGACCACATAAAGCAGGTTGCAAACATGGGACATCACTCACGATGTCACAATACAAAGGTCGTCATGGCCACAAACAACAAACAAGTGTGCACACAAGCAAAGGGAAAATCCTACATACAATGGCATACAAGTAGAAACAAACAAACAAGGAGTCATGGAGACATATAATCCTGTAAAACAAGTGATGCACATGGAACACCCGTTAGTATGTTAGAGCGATAACCAATATGTCAAAGCGTGTATGAGTAATTAAGATACCGTGTTGAGTGCAAATGAAACAATAACACCTAGATAAGACAAATGTGGATGCCCCCAATGACCAATATAGGAAGGGTAAAAGGAAAGCATCCATGCCGCATGTAAAATTCATGTATCTGTGATCACACTAAACAAAGGCATGAACGCATATATGTGTATGATATGGATAATGACATATAATAAATCATCCTAACATGTGTAGTAAAGTGATCATGCAAAACACTAGCAAGAAAAGTAAATGCCCCCAAGACAATGTAGTATGTTGTGGATGAGTGGAATGGAATGCAAGATGGAATGGTAGGAGCAATGTGCCCCCTGAGTGTATGGAAGTGTATGCAATGAGGTTCATTTTGTTTTCCCCTCAACAGTCAAGAATGAACCGTAAATGAGAGTGTGTCATCGGGAAATGGTTGAGTAGTGTTTTGTGTGTCTAAAATGTTGTGATGAGTGTGTATACGTAAATGGTGATGGGATGTGATGTGTGGAGAGATGTGCGTGAACCCTATAGATGAATCGTATATCACGAGTTATTGAATGGATGAGTGATGATTTAGCCCTAAACGTATATCACTATAGAATGAATGGATGGAGATGGGTGATGATTTAGCCTAAAGTGTATGTCACTACAAGATGAAAGGAGGGAGTGGTGATGTAACCTAAGGTGTATACCACTACAAGATGATAATGGAGGTGGTGATTTAGCCTAAAGCGTATACCAATTTATTTTTCACCTTCTTAACATAGGTATATTTTTTTATATACACATTGATATTAAATTAATTAATTTGAATGTACTTCTTGTTTCTAAACATAACCCAAAATATACAAATAATTATCGCACATCTTGTTTATTTTTAGGTTTAATCATTTAGTGAAGCCACTTGTCAAGGAATCCTTAGCCTAGTTCACACCGTAGTTTCCCCAAGGTTTCCATGTTTTATTTTGTGAATGATCTTGTTTCTAGCCCTACGATTTATCCTCCTTTATGATTTCATGGCTTACATTCCCCCGCAAAAGGTTCATTACTTGAGTTATTTAAAAAATATCATTGTATTTCAAGACACTTTCTATATGATGTTCTAATGAGTAAGGATCCATGTTAATGTGAAACCATAGTATGAAAAAATCATCTCCACACCTTATGCCTATGAATTTAATTTATACTAGCAAGAAATTTCTCATCCTCTCTCACCAACGATTAATCAATGGCACCTCATATTAATAATACAAATTTTTCATTTTTCAATGATAGTCATAATGCTTATAATTAGGATTCACTAACATTTCTTATGAATGTGATGTTTGATTGTATGATACTTCTCTTCCTCTCGTATGATAGTGTGATAAATGTTTTTAATGAATCTCTTTCTCTTATTGAGTTATATAAGGTTACACCTACATATTATACTCTTCCTCTTATTGCAAATTTTACACATACTTCTCCTATTGATTATACATGTGAATTTAATGCTCATATAAATGATGCTTCTCACATGTTAAGCCTTTGTTTCATGATGCCACACCCTTTCCTACCTCTAGTGTTCCCATTTCTAATTTCATCATGCCTCTATCATCTCTCTCTCTAACACTATTATGACCACCTCTCGTTGATATATCTCAAGGGAAGGTTCTGTTATCCCGTAAAATTGGCAAGGGAAATTTTACGGATAACCCTACCGAAAATTTTGTTCCGATCCCTCGTCAGGGATTTCTTGCGTTCGGAACGTTGCAAAATCCCTTCCCGGGAAATCTAGTTTTTCGAACTTAGCCGTTTTTGGTCTTTTTGGGCGGGCGCATATAATCACTATGCAACATCAAATGTTCATGCGCCCCCTTTTAATCCTTTGGCGCATGTTTTCTTGTGTCGACAGCTCTTTTGGTGCGCCACTTAAAAGGTTGGTGGCACATTTATTGCTACCTCGCCTATATATAGGCGCGCCTGCAATGTCATTATCACCAGAGCTATCACGTGATTATTTTTAAATATTGTTTTCTCTCGAGCTGTCCAGCCGCACCTACCTCGCCGCTTTCGATCACATAGTGAACCCGCTTTGCACGCTCTTTTCGCTATTTATCCGTAAGTGGCCTTCTTTCTTTCGTGTTTCGTGTTTTGTGGTTTTTGGCTGCTTGTGGGTATGAATCGGATTGAAAAGAATGAAATCATGAGCTTGCCCCCCCTGTCTTTCCACATGATCTTCCCCCTCTTTCCAGATCTGCTGGTAGAGGAAGCTCTGTTCTAAAAATAATAATAAGCTTGGACCCCTTTGTTTAAAAGCTATTTCTGTCACCCCAATGAACCTTGCAGAAGGAGCTAAGCCATATGTGAAACCCCTCTGAGAAGAATCAAAGCTTTAAAGGAAACTGTATTTTCCTTCTCCTTCGGAGCATTGGCACACTCTGCAACATGAAGAACAGCTGCGCCAATGGCGCATCTGTCGCCCACACAAAGAGCAAGCGCCAATGACGCACTTTCCCCGCTTGTTGCAAACGCTTTCCTTGCGTCCTGCCTGGCGCACCAAACTCGTATGTTGCATTGATAAAATTCGCGCCATTGGCGCACCCAACATCCATGTAACAATCCTTTCATATGCGCCAAGTGCAAAGCTATAAACGGCGCAGGCGCATCCACCATTGCAACAACGTTGTGTCATGCAAACCTTATATGCGCCTTTGGCGCACCGAAGTTCCATGTAACATGAAGAATTCGTGCGCCCTTTACAAAATGCATCCACATGGCGCAGGCGCACTTGTGCTTACAGCAACAAAGAATGCACCCTGTAGTGTCTATGCGCCATGCGCCCTTTGGCGCTGATTTACCCCTTGCAGCAGCCCTTTCCCATGCGCCTTATCTATTTAGCTCTGTAATCTGCAATATCCATGCGCCATGCGCCCTAAGGCCTCAAAATTGCTAACTCTTTCTTCTGTCAGCATTTCAATGGAAAATCAAACAGCTGACACGGCTTTCTTCAATTGGGTTTCACTTCTTATTCTTGCAGATCAGCAGCTAAGTTCAGAAGAACATATGTCAACATCAAGCAAGAGACCTACCAAATCCAAAGGCAAGGCCAAGCTCACAGAAGAAGAAATGAAGTATAAGTATCAGAGGGTCAGAATGCCCGAGTCCCAAGCAGAATGTGACCTGGACATCAGAGACTCAGAGTTGGGTCATATCGATATGGAAGAATTCTGGTCCAGAACCCAGAAGGTCACAAGAAGTCCATGGATGGACAAGCTGATAGGCAGTGCCCTGCACTTTGCTGGAGGAATCCCAGTCAGTGCCGTTAACAATGAATTTATGATGGTGGTTTCCCGGTGCTACAATAAAGACACAAGATGTGTCGTAAATGAGAAGGGCGAGGTCATAATCAACCTCACTGCCCGCCACTTTGAAATAATACTCAGCATTCCTCATCACCGGCACTTTGTGGCCGTCAGCCAAGAAGACTGTGTTAAGGCCTGGGATGACAATGAAGATCAGTGCATGCAACTGATGAATGAGGTATATTTGAAAAATAAAAAGGTGGTGACCCGTTGGCCACAAATCATTCACCGCAGTGATTTTTCAGAGGAGCTCAGTGACACCATCACGTTCCTGAGCAGGGTGTTTGGGCTTCCTGATGCCCACTATTTCCACAAATGGATGCTGCGGTATTTAGAAACAATGAACAAAAATATGCCCGATCAACGCTTTGAGTGGGCAGAAATTATAAGCAGCACGATATCAGAGCAGCTGTAACAATTCCCCACAACGGGAGGTTCTACATGAATTCCTATGTTGTTTACGCTGCAGCTTCAGAAAGGGACTACCCAGCTCTGATGCGGAGTGGGGTTTGGCCCCAAGTTAAAATCTATGAATATTATCCAGAGCTAAAGCTGGAAAATAGCATCCCTCAATTTACAAAGATCAATGATGCATTTTTCTATTTCATCATCTGCCTGTTGAGGCCAAATATGGCTCACGGTCGCACGACCAAGAGCATCGTGGCAGCCACAGAGAAATGGGGGGCCCTGTTCACTCAATTCCCCACATTCACTTATCTGAGGGCGGCTAATTTCTTGGGAGCCAACTAGACTGCCAAGGTATGCTGGGCCCAAATTGATTCTGCTAGAGCTGTCAAGGCAGCTTGTCACTTACCATGAGAAATGCCTCAAGAGAAAGAAGGGTGGAACTCCTTTCCCCCTCACAGTGGGTAGGTATACATGTCTCACTCACCACAAGGTGAAAGACATGTTTGCAGAGCTAGAGCTGCTGAATCTGAAACATGACTTCCCAGCAAGGCCCACCTTCGACCCGAGGAATTGTCTGCCAAGGGCTAAGCTCGATCCGATCCACATCCCTCAGATCGAGGATATCTACATTGACTTATATCACGAGGTTGAGCTCAGGAGGAAGGACCATTCTCGTTTGGCCTTAGCAGAAATCATCCAGTATGGGGTGGCCATCATCCCCAAAGGCTACCAAACTACCGAGGAGGAAGTGGATCAAGTGTATCTTGACACAGGTGGGGACGATTGGCCTTTTGCATTGATTGATAGAACCAAAGCACCTCAGACAATTGAGGAAAGGGTCAAAGAAACTCTACGCAGAATAGAGCATTGGTGCCGAATGAATGGGCTCATCTACCTCGGAGTCGATTTCACAACCTCTCCGTTGGGTAACGCACCTCCTCGATCAAAACAGCAGCCAAAAGGCAAAGGAAAAAGTAAAGAGGGTGAATCCAGCACCACTCAAGAGGAAGCTCCTGAAAGTCCTCCTTCCGCTGCACCCGAACAAGTTGTAACTCTGGCTTCTCCAGAGAAAGAAGTGGAAGAAGATGTTCAAATAGGCCCATCCACTCAGGATGTCGCCACTTCTCAGTAACCTAAGGTCTCCCCTTCTTCTCCCTCCTCCCGCTTCTTCGTCCATCTTCTCTTCTCTCGCGGATTTGTCCCCCTCCATTTCTTCCCTCATCTATGAGCTCCCTTCCCTTCCTATGTCTTCCTCTCCTGCAGTATCCCTTCCTCCCGTGAGCACTTCCTCGGCCTCCCTCTCGATGCCGCCTCCAAGTGTCTCCACTTTTTTCCCTTCAACTATTGCAGCTGCCCCTTCTCTCGCTTTCTCGGCCCTTCTCCCACAAGTCCAACTGGATCTCCCAAAGATCTAAGTCAACGAAAGGAAATTTCCCATCGCTCCGATGGACTTCTCTCGCAATCCCGTCAAAAGGGGAAAAGAAGCAGAAGCCCATCACACGCTTCTCTCAGAGTGCTTCGGGAGAAAGGGTAATGGAGATCGCGTACCCCAATCCTCTGAAGGATAAAAGAATCTCTCCGACAGACATTACAGCTGACTCAAGTCACAATGGGTACGTCTTCTGAAAGCCTTCAGGGAGAGGCCCTATCTGCAGTTGACGCCCTCTGCAAGAAGCTTCAAGAAGCAAAAGAAGAGAAAAGGCTGCTGAAAGAGCAAAATAAACATCTGCTCCAAGCCTTACAAAAGATGGGTAGTGCACCTCCCACAACTGCCGCCAAAACTCCTGAGCCTCTGAGCCAGGATAAAATTGATGAATATGCAAAGATCGGCGAGCAGGGTATGGCCGTTTCCACTTGGAGGAGCCAGATCCTCAAAGACAGTGAAAAAGTAATCGCCAAGTTCACTGATTTGTATCTGAACATCAACAAGGTGAATAAAGAGCTCCAAGCGTTAGCGGGACCCATATCAGAAGAGCTGGACCATGCTAGGCTGCAGCATGAGACCTTTCAACAAATGTTCGACTGTTCAGTCAAAGATCTGGTCAAGTTCGGTGTTTTCGGTCATCCCAGGGCCCTCAATAAAGTCCTTTCCACTCTGGACTACCGGATGGATCAACTGGAATTCGTCCTTGAAAAGATCGATAAGGTAAAGGAAGAAGCCCTGGACGCGATGCACCAAATGGAACAAATCGTTCTCAACATGTCTCCAGGGTTGCTTACTCCTTCCTTCGCCTTAAGGAAAGTTGATGAAACCATCCAGATCTTCAAGGAGATCATTTCGCAAGGGCTGGGGCCAGAGGTCACTTTTGACGCAGAGTCCATCAATAACCTGCTGGCCTGTCGGGACTTCATCGGTTCCTAATAGAAGCAGAGAAAGAATATTCCAAACTCCCAGAGAAGCTCATAGACGAGCGGGAGACTTGCGAGGCGATCAGTGAGTGACACAAGGATCCTTCCCAAGATCAGCTAGAGCCCATGATCAGCAAGTTCATGGAATACCGTGCCCAATTCCACATCTCGTCACCCGAGCAGCAATAGCAGGATATCCCCTTTCAGCCGCGGGATGACGACGATGAATAAATTCTCTCTTCTTCTCTCTCTCTTCCGACTTTCTTTTTGTAAAATGTCTAAAGTATGTTGACACAAATGATGACATCATCCATGTTGCACCATGGGATGATGTCATCCATCAAGTTGTCAAAAGTCAACATGACTTTGAGATATTTTTGTAGATATTTTGTAAATAGGTGGTTGGTTCCTTTTTGCCTTCCTTCTTCTCCTTCTTCTATAAATACTCAAATACTTGTTGTATTTGAGAGAGTGGATATCTTTCAGATGAAAAATAGAAGTGAGGAGAAAAGACTTTGAGCTTTTTGTAACAGAAAGGAATATTAATACAAATATTTAGACTTTGTGCTGAATACGTGTGTTATTTGCATTTGATCTTTCTTATGTCAGATCTGTGTGTTTATTCTGTTGAATCTACTTCTGTTTTATTGTCATTTATTCATCAGTATTGCTTTGTTCGTTTATGCAAGTAGGTTTGGCTCTGTTTACTACCAATCCCAAAACATAAACCCTCTGACCTTTCTTCCTTGGAATTCATTTCTTTTCTTCCTTCGAACTTGATCTTTCTTCATCCTCTCTTTCATTCCTTTCTTTCCGCAGTCGGAAACACCCTACTGGGATGAGATCCCAAACCCCCGAAGGCAGAATATTGTGAGACTTGCATGCATTCCTGCTTTGGTAGAATAAAGCAATAAACCGGGCCACACTTGACTCAAAGAGGGGCTATGCCCCGCACACTGCGCTGGCCTGCCTATCCATAAATCCGCCTAACCGACAGATTTTCGAACCAACAGTTCTCATGATGATCATGATGAGTCCAATCCTAATATTGACCCCATCACTAAAGAGGAGTGTGAATTCATGACATTTCTAAAGAAGAAACCTCAACATATTGATGCACAAATCACTTTCTTGCATCTGAAATTCCTATATCTAATATTCTTGAATCCGTTATTGTTTTTTTCTTATTGCTACACCTGTTGTGCATATTTCTATGGGGGCATCCCATATTCCCCTTCAAAATTTTACAATATCTAATATTATTCCTACATATCTTATGCATACCCATAGGGATTCCCACTCCTATTAGAGTTAAACATGCCCTTGAGCATCTTTTTTTTTATTACTTACAAGCTCAAATATGATATTTACAACAAGGTGCATTTCAGCTTTCTCATATTATGGATTCTACCGAATCTCTTCACAATCCACTTACACCTAAAGTGTACTCTTATCATTTTACTCTTAGCTTTGTGTCTCCCTAGTTTCCTATCTACGAGGGTAAAATTTATCTCAACATCACCTTTCATCCTTGCATGCCACTTTCTTAAAATATACATATAATGATTAATTACTTACTAAGCTTTATCCCAAAAGCCTCAAAGGATATGCTTTATGGTAGTTCTGATTTCCTATGCATTCCATCAATGTTTTTACTCCTTTTTCTAATTAATTACTTACACAATTTTCTATCAATATTGGCAACAAGATTCCAATGCAATAAGACTCCAATGAACTAACCAATAACTATGTTTTGTGTTATAATACTATACTTGTTAAGATGAACAATATCCCCGCAAAGATTGAGCTTTAATATTCATTCACTTAAATTCGTATATCTCCTTTACAAATAATATGTTATGTTTGAAAAATTCCAATATTTTCATGAGCTATGTTACACTTCATAAGAGTAAGAAGCCAAGCTCCTTACCTTGAACAATTTTAAGTATGCATTTATTACTCTTAATACATCTAAATATAAATTTATAGGAAAATTAAATTACAAAGGAAAACCTAATGATAGCCAGATTGATGTTAAAGTTATTGTTAATGTCATATCTCAACTTATAAAGATTTTGTTAAAAGATTCTCCTTGGCGGTAATTCATTATAGTTTCCCTCCTCAAAGATAAGTGATCTCACAAAAACTCGCTAGAGATTAACTTTGTATCTCTCCCTCCTCCTATTAAGTTTGATACAAGTAAGCCTCATGGTAACATTTTGATTCTAATACCTATTGTGACTTCCATATATGTATTGACACTCTACTAATAAATTCTTCAAGCTTCATTGTGTCAGTGCAAGATATCATTGATAATGATGTAATTAAATTTAAACCCTTTCTAAGTAATCTAAGATAAAATATTAAATGATTCCCTTACTAATCAAAATAATGTCAATCTAATAGTAATTTAGAGGCGTATCATACTTATATGGATCAGCCTTCTCCTATCAGATATAATTTTCCACTTGATTCTCTCGATTGCTTACA
The DNA here is from genome assembly GCA_018340775.1 of Taxus wallichiana var. yunnanensis. NCBI lineage: Eukaryota > Viridiplantae > Streptophyta > Pinopsida > Cupressales > Taxaceae > Taxus > Taxus wallichiana. Next base: position 304,210,717 of record CM031241.1, read on the forward strand.
ATTACCTCTAACACGCCTCCTAGGCCTACCATTACATTTGATGATGTTGATCTTATTAATAGTTCCATTGCTCATGTGATTTATAATTTATCCTTTTTCATCTAAGTCCTCTTCATAACATATCGTTGATAAAAATCTAAACAAAATATGTGCACTTTCAAATAACATTCTTCTTTAGGCTTTATAAAGAAACAAATACACTTTGATACTCAAAATTCTTTTGGCCACATAGTCCTCCCTCTTACCATAAGATCTACTACTATTGTTGTATCTTTCTTAGTTACAATTTATCTTGTCTCATGTGACATGATTATAGGATCCCCTAGGCTTCAAAAAACTTAAGGTTATTTTTTTGTGATACAACAATGTGTTAAAACATTTATGAAAACCATTTTTTATGATTAAGTGTATCCCATATGAGACTCATTTGCGTAATTACCTTATAATCAAAATTGTTACACATATTCATGCTACACCTAGAAGATCTATACCTTGCAAGTCTTCTATTAAGCTTTATATCATAATCAACAAATCTCTTAAGTATGTCTTACCACCTTGGCATGACATGATTCATCCTAAGCTCCAAGTATTACATCATACTCCTATTGTACACAATGCAAATGTGAAATCTAAGAGTCCCACACCTACATGTTTCTCTCCTCACACTCTCGATAGTGTCATAAGGTAACACTTTCTATATACAAATATAAATATGCAAAAATACAAAAACATTCATATAATCAATTAAGCACAAACCTCAAATATTATTAAAATACAAATCAGGAGTTACATATATGATTAGATTTGATAGTTCTTTAATTTACACATGTTTTTTTCATATGGTTTGATAAATAACATATTCTCGTTTAATTTTTACACACATACTTTCATGAGGTATTTCAACATGATGTAGGAAATATGAAGGACTCTACAATGCTTAGATGTTGGATGTCTCCTCTTACCTAGTGGCTAGGAAACATCTCAGGAATCTCTTATGTTATTAGGTGTTATTATTTCATTACATAATGTTGTTTCAAATTCTCGTATTGCACATTTTATATATTGTGTTATATGTTATTTATTTGTACTAATGCAGCTAACACATGTGCCTTGTGTAAAACTAGTATCTCTTTTTCTATATGTCTTTGGGATGTTATTTACTATCAGTATTCACTTACTTGTTTGTATGGTTATTTTAATGCATTTGACCTATGACCTTTGTTATGATTGTGTGTGCAACACTTTAGTATGTTCGAATATTCCATATTAATGTTCACATGATGATTTTAACTATATTTGCAATATTGTGATGTGAGGCTTAATTAGTATGTGAGTGGGTTGTTATTAGAACTCATGTAGAATATGGTCGAGAGAATAGTGGTAGTTGAATAGTTTTGTGAGGTAAGTAGTTGAAAAACTCTTCGTTTATAGGAGAAACCTCACCTATATAAATGAAATGTATTTTTATTGAATATAATAGAGAATATTATTAAGTGTTTCATAGTATGATCTTTGACTAGGTAGAAATCAACCATGAGTGTCCATAGCGAAATCTATCTTGGTTTAAGAATTTGCGTGGATTTTATTTATTAGATCAATAAGGTTACTTTCAATTCTTAATTGTTGTTACATTATAACATATTTATGCCCATAGGTGTTCCTTTCATAGCTAAACCCTTGACCTCGACACGGTGGTAGAAAATCGGCAATTTGAAGTATTTCATCGGTACATGCGACAAAGCACGGCCAAAATCAAAGCAAAGAAAATGACGAGTATCTCGGTGTCGTGTCGGATGTGTACTCTATGGTCTCGCTTTAGCTTTTTTGAAAAGCGCTGACATGTATTTAGTCGTTGGTGCACGACAGTATACAAAAATTTGGTTGCTCTCGATCAGTGGATCAAAATTGAGCCCGTCCAAGCCCATCCTAGGGGCTCAAACCCGTTAGAGAAGTGTTATCTAAAATTGCTTGTAAAAAAATCAGAAAGTTAAATTTACATGGCATTTTTGAAGTGCATTTTATTAATAAAAGTGTCAAAAGAAGGGTTGGGTATAAAAATGCCCGTCAACTACAACAAGAAATCTACAGAATATAATTTATAAAGACAACTTGGTACTTAGTAGTTGGTTATTAAATATGAATCCCATCACTTCCTCAGCCGTTGGCAGCCCACCTCCATTTAATAGCAAATCTATAAAAATTTCAAAAATCAAATCAATATCCCACAACCGCTGACATTAATGGAAGCTAAGACTTTACCTCGGTCTCCAAATCACTGATTCACTATTTCATTAAATAGGATATCCGCAAGAATCAATTTAAAAAGACATGAACATTTGTTCAAGAGTAAGGGACGTGCAGTGTGCTCCAAAGTCCAGGGGTGAAAAAGAGGGGCAACTGGAAAGTTTGTGAGTGCAAGACATAAGGGAATTTGGAAATGGAATTCCTAGAAGGTGTTGTTGACTTCTAAAACCCTGGCACAAAAAATGAATGCGTAGATGGAGAATGCAATGTTGGTCAAGTGTATGTGTTGTAATGGAACTATGATTCATGTTAGACGCAAAACTTACCTTTCTTTCATTCCATGCAACTACTGCATAATCTCGAGCACTTAAAAAAGCATCAAATTGATATTTTGAAATGATTACTTAGTCCAAGAAATTGAGTTCTCGCATAGGAATCCACAGGAATTACTTACAAATTATAGTAAAAAGCATGTGCATTCTCTTACTACGAACTTGGACTACATTAGATAAACAATATAAAGATAAATTTCACCAAATATTAATACTGAAACCAACCATGCAATAATTCTTTTGGTTACTAATAAATTGAAATGTATTGGATTAAGAAGATCTTCATGGAAACCTTAAAAATATCTAAAGATTTACACTTGATTGTTCATCTTCAAACTATTCATTCCATCTTCCTCTTCCTAGTTGCTACTTGCTACAGAAGTGTTAGATACAATATTTTCACATTTCTATCTTTTGTGTAATGCATAAGTATTGCTTACTCAATCGTTAGACATTTACTTTAGCCATTTATATACAAAATATTGTTCCCAAATTCCTCCAAAAACCTCCCAGACTTGAATTGTTATCTTGTCCTGAGACACTACATTGGTGAACCGTGACATATCCTTGGACTTCTAGGTTCTTCAAAAATATCCAATGCTTGTTCGCACTTTCGCAGGATGTGTCATTTGCCAATTTTTATCCATATGCATTATTGATCTAGCTGCTCAATGTTGGCTCTATGACTATGATGTCTGTCTTGAATTGGAACCACTCATCCATTTCTTCACAGACCAGTGAAAAATATGTTTGTATTTGCATAGTCAGTTGTGTTGCCCCTAGAAAGTCCTCTTATCCAACATTTTGCATTTGAATCTGCTATTAGGGATAAAAAATGTTCTTAATTTTTAGGACATGTTTACTAGATTTTCTCTTGTCATATGAAGTGTAAATTTTTATATTTCTTTTCATCATGGAAGGGCTACTTAAAAATGAGCCCTGCAAGATAAATTTTTGACTAGCTCTTCAAATTTGATCCTCGCTCTCAATTTTATCCACTCGCGCGATGTAAGGCGGCTTGTCGGAATCCGACGACCGCATCAACACATAGTCTCCCGCTGCAAAAACCGTCCCAAATTTAACACCACATAATATTTCATTATCATCGTCAAATTTATCATTTTTCTCGTCAAAGAATTAAAATTTATTTACCAGTATACCTTTGACGAGCTTGTTCGTTCCTTTAATGGTGTAAGAATCCAGAGATTTCTTTACAGGCCTCGTCTTCGCCATATTTTTGTTTTTCACTGCTAGGAAACAGATCTTCTGAAGCTAATTTATTTTACAAATCTTTGTCTATATTTTTTTCAGCGATTTTGCGTTGCCATCCTTTCCAAATCGACTTCTAAAATAAAAAAGCGTAGATTTGTATAGCCTCCAAAATATCCGATATACACAAGATTTGTCTCTCCTTTTAAACCCTAAGTAGGTGAGAAACAAAGGAGTTTTAGATGCATGTAAATTTGTATTGTATGTGGATGTATTGTATGTCGGGGATGTTGTCCTTTATACGAATTGACGTTTTGACTTTTTTTTACCAAATTCCATATTTTCTCAAGAATTTTGTCTACTACCAAGAGGCAAGTATTTGGGAAAATAGGTAAGTCTCCTCAATGTAAATTAAAGTCTTTTACCAAAAAAATGTTTCCGTTAATTACGCCCGTGAGGCGTTCTTGTTATGGGCAAATGCACTGCTTTTCCCCGATGTGTTTAGGGCATCTGACGGCTCTATTTCGGGGTCGCCAAAATCCAACGGCGGGAGATTGCATGGGCCGTTAATGCCCGCCTCGCTTCGCCGGTTATTCATCATTACACTTCGTAGTTGGGGCCGAGAGGGGGTGCTTCGTAGTCAGGGGCCGAGATAGCTCTCGGAATGAGCGCCGTGCTTTTCGCAATGGACGGATTATGTCAGTGCGTGGCGTAAATATGAGAGGGCCTTTGCATGTGGAGACGGTTTGGGTGCCTATAAATGCCTCGCTTTGCCTCTGCTTGCATTTGCATTCCCGAGGTATCTTTTCATGTTGGTTTAGATTCATCCCGCAGTTGTTCTCGTAAGTTGTGCTCGGTTGTATCTTTTCGCTAACAACCAACCAGGTCATGTTTCACCTTTAACTTGCTTCCAGGTCTTTCCCGTGGGTGGGTTCTTGCTTAAACAATGTATGGTGTGTGCCGCAGTGGGTTTCGTGAGGGGCATATTCTCTCGCAAGGTATTCAAGGTATGAAATCTCTTTGATCACACCCTTTACTCGCTAAACTCGTTAAGACTGCTTTTGATACGAATAAGTGTATTATAGATTTCAGCAGAGTAGTGCCCTGTTGTCTGCATGCTTGTTTGTTATCTAAATAACTTTCAAGTAAATTTTACCTTAAGTGTTTTATTGCTTCTCGCTGTATCTTCAAGTTTGAGCTCCCTTGCACGCGAATCAAAAAATTGTTTATGTCGGTTTGATGTTCCAGGTAATAAAATTGTCTTTAGAAAGTGAAATTGGGTTCTGAATGGAATAGTTAGCAATGGAAATTGGGTTCTGAACAACAAAGATTTATGGATGATAGGGAAGCATGATCTGTATAAAAAAATCCCAAAGTAAGCAATGGAATTCGGTTGAATTGGGTATCTAACTAAAATTTACAAATTGCAGCTAAATTACTCCACCTTTGTGATTTTGGACTTGCCTTCCTACGAATCTGAAACATACTAAAGAGGAAATTAATGTAAAAGCTAGATACTGGTTGGTTAGATGTGCACCTTTACTATTTTTTAACAGTGACATGCACCTACCTCTATTATTTGGCCCAGGTTTAGGCCAATGAGTTCAGAGCCATTCAAGTATATTGTGTGTAAACATTTCAGAATCCTTGTAGTTTCCATAGTACTCCCAATGATGGCATTTTCTTCCGTATGTCTAACTTCAATAACAAGTGCGGTGAGATCAAGTCCTGAACCCACTAATATAAAAGCTTCACACAGAGTTAGAATTTTCAGGTTTTTCAAATTTGAGAAATCCAAGATTTTCTTCATTTTTATACAATCCCCTACTTCAAGCCACACAAGTGCTCCAGGGAGCGCTGGCAATTCCAATAATTTCTCACATTTATGCAGAATAAGGGTGGTTAGGTTCTCAAGCTCATAAATGCTGGAAGTTCTTCTAGATTTTTGCATCCGGACAAATTCAAGTATTTTAGTGAAAGACTAGAGACCAATTCGATTCTGTAGTTTTCTTTTCCCGAACAATTTTTCAAATCGATCCTCAATAGAGATGTATAATTTGAAAGATCAGGCAATCTTTTGAGATTGACACACCACGAATAAGCAATGCCCAGGACTCTCAGGTTCTTGCGCTTCTGCAATCAAAATGCATATGGGACATTATCTTAAATTTTATAAAATCAAACTGATGAACTTGAGGTCTGCAGAATCAATTTGAAGGAAAGAAATTGAAAAATTACCTTGTATGCAGCATGTTCATCCCAAAGTTGATTTAAATGAGACAGAGTTTGTCTGGTACTCAGATCAAGAACAACAAGATGTTCCATGCTCCACTCAGATGGCAAAGAGCTCCAAGGACATGAATTCCATCTAAGCCATCTCAAATTTAAAGATAACGGTTGTGGATCCCCTCCTATATTAGTTCTATCCAACCAAATTAAATGTACATTCCTCATTGACCTCAAATCCTCGGCTTCCAAAACCACGATGCTCTGTTTTGAACCTGAAACAAATATGCTTTCAACGCAGTCCAGTTCCTGAGCAGATGTCACGTAATTTTCTAGTGAGTCTGAGCAGAATTCAATAGAGAGCTAGAATTAAAAAACACTAAAATTATCTTGAAACATTAACTTTAATGGCCATTGGCATTCTATTGTTTTGCACATTCCTCTTAGGTTCTGCTAACTTCTTCTCTGGCATACTAAAGCTTTGGATTGTAATACAAGTTCAGTATACTTCTTAAAATTATTTCTTTGTAGTTACTAGTGTATACAATCGCACCTTTTAAATACGTATACTAGGCTAACAATATTCATGATCTGCTTTTTCCTTATTCAAGATTTCAAACATTCTAACAACAAAGCCCTATGTGGAAAGCATGATCAGAAAGATTGAACATTTTCTAGGATTTTATCCATTTTACGGGCTGCTCAACATGTTGTGCATGCATCTTACTATAACCTCCAATTCTGAACTAGAATAGGTGATTCCAAGACCAGAATCACATTTTCTTCATACTGAGGGGGATAAAGGGAAAGGTTCTAAACATTCTCCTGCGTGCCAAGAAATTTATGAGTTTTACAGAGCAGTGATAGTGCCGTGTCTGTTTTGTCAAAATGTAGGGGCTAATTCTTAATGTCTACAAAGCTAGACTAATCAATCAGTTGGCACTTAATTTTAGGAAACATCTCCTCCTTACTAATCAGAGGAAGCTAGAATAGAGCTCACCCCTGAAGTTTTTTGTTTGTCTCTTCTTTTTATTAGAAGATGGCATTTCATTTGTGGTTACTATCAAGGAGAGCTAGGGTCAAGCTTACGGATGGAGAGCTATGCTCAGATTTGTAGTGAATTTTTTGATTTGTTGCATTATATGATTTATTCATTCCATTTTCAATCTGTTGAACCATAACTTTAAGGGCTTAACCTAGGTTTACGAAGTGTAAAGGTGTATACAACTGTACCTTTTGAAATACAGACACTAGGCTAACAATTTCATGATCTGTTTCTTTTTCCTTATCTGTAATTTCAATCTGAACAACAAAGATTTATGGATGGTAGGAAATCATGGTCTCATATAAAAATCCTTATAGGGTTTCATAGCTTACCCTCATTTTCTTCAACCTTTGAACCACCTATACCACCTAAATACCCCTTTGGCATGCTCTTTTAATGCTCCATCACCCTTCCATATCACTTACAATATTTTCTTAGTTTGACCTTCTTAAGTATTCGTCTTGCTTACACATACAACTTTCCTCTCATGCTTTGTTTTACACTTTTGGGTTTTAACTAAAATTTCTTGCACTAACTCATCATTTTGACTATCCTCACATCTTAACCGTACAAATTTAGTGACCACTCATCTCCATGTCATTCAAGACTCCTTCCACCTTATGTTTAACTTTTTCTCTCTAGCTTCTCAAGAGGATGTAGTCCAAAACATTCAAATGATTTACTTGTTTTGATGGTACTCTACAAAGACTTATAACTCTTCTCGTGGTTTCAAACATATTCACACTACCAACTAACTCTCAACTCCCCTTATAGTCTACTCTCAAGATGACTATTTCACCAATATAGGTATGGACCAACACACAAGAGGAATGTACTTTCATTTTCCTTCCTTCCATACTCTTAATGATCTAACTTGAAACAACAATGATTTTTAAGTCATCTTGTTACTCTTTAGTATCCTCTTTCCAACTTTTCAAGGACTCCACAATTCTCCAAGGGCATAGGCTAATGAACTATTACACTAGAATATTTTTCATTTCACACCAATTATACTCCATGCATATCATATTACATTCAAAAACACCCTATCACCGTATAAACAAACTTCAATGATTCAACTTTTAAGGATTTAAAGGGTTTTCTGTCTTAAAGCCTTCCCTCCAGAGAAAATTTAGCCAATTCACAATATTAAAGAAAGTTACAATTTTTTCACTAACAAACTATTCAAAGCTTCTATTACTCTCACATACTGCTCCACTTTTTTTCATAACATCCGTTTACATGTTATACCAACTTGTCACGAGTTATAAACATAGTTCTTTCACTCGACTTAACATAGACTATACAATAGTAGTTAACAAATTTCGTGGTTGATCATTCATAATCCACTCTTATCAATAAAGTCATGCTTAATAACAATCCAAAATTTGATTCAATACCTTTAAAAAAAGTCTCAAACATTTCACACTTCAATCTTCTCTCTTCTTCACACACTTCCCTCAAATAGACTCGAGATTTTATACTATGCATGATTGTTTAGTGGAAATCCCCGTTTACTTGTGCAAACTCCTTTCTCCCACACCCCCAATAAACCTCCAGCAGTCTCTTTTCTCCCGTAGGATCATTCACACCACATTATATAAATAAAAAATCATTCACAATTTCTTAACATACACCACAATAATAATGAACCTTCATACATAGTTTTTACAAACTTTAAAGAGGTGATGGATTCATGATCTCTTCAAAGATCAAACTGTATAATGCGTTATATATACACTTTTTTAAAAGTTTTTTTGAAAACGGATGACATAAATTCTTTTCAAAACTGTGAATTTTTAAGGCTACAGCTGTTAAATATGTTTATTCTGTGTTTATTCTTTGTCTGTGTAAATGTACGATGTTTTTGGCTTGTGAGTTTTTTAAGTTTAGATAAGTATTTACTACAATGACTGACATTTGTATTTATATTCGCTTGAAGTATAGATAAATTTTACTTAGTGAAAGAAAGAGTGTATCCTAAACCAAATACAGAAAACGGAATTTTTTTCTCTTTTCAAATTGTTTAGGTTAATTAATTTTTAGATATTTCTATTTTTTAAAAATCCTTGAATAATGTTTTCAAATTTTATACTTGCTGGAAAAAGTATGTTCTATATTGTTTTTGCTTGAATTCTTTTTTATTCTGTCAAGAATAATAGTATGAATTTTGTAAAGATTATATACAGTACCATGCCTTGTGGTTTTGTTAAATCTAGATGGACATGTAGGGGCATGTGCCCTGCCAAAGTCAGGAATTGGAGTGTGCTGAGAGATTCTATTTCTCTGGGAGGCCACTTCAATACGCCCCATGTAGGGCGTTAGACTGCGCTTTGGTAGGGCTATTTAAGCTGCCTGTCTTCAGTATTTTTAACCTCCTTTGCTTGCCATTACGGTACCTAACGTTTTCTTGTTTCCTCTTAGATTGCACTAATGAAAACACGAAGTCAAATTTGCATCCCCCCTGTTGGTATTACTATCACAACACCACAACTACGAAGGCATGAAGAATTTAAAAGAACTCAGTTTGTAGTCAATGTGTTCCATCCTAAACAATTGCGCGCCCAAAAACCACAGATTGCAGAAATTGTGAAGGCACGCCTTCACTTACCGGTGGAATCTGGCCATCTATCTTTCAAAATTTCGATTTGGTGGATTCATTATCGAAAGGCTTTGGGTCAAGGTACGACACACCGCTGATGCAGAGAAGTATGAGCCCCCTACAAATCAAGAAGATGGGTGTCTTTGTTAAGAAGGAGAAAACAACATTTAAAAAAGATGACCGTGCAAGAAAATCCCCTATGTGCAAAGCAGAAGCTTTTCTTAAAAAAATGATGTTACGCATTGGGCACATTCCTTTTTGACTTTGAAAATACTTGATATATATATATATGATGTAATTAAAGCTTATGTTTTGCGTTGTAAATGCTATTTTTGTGCTTCGAAATTACTTTATATAAATATCATACTCTAATTACCATTGGTTAGTTTTTTGGCAAGTTGGAAATACACAATGCAAACATTGTGGTCATGTATGCATTTCTTCATAATCACTTACCTCGTAAAATATTTCAAATTTTAAGTGAAGTTTTCCAGCATAAATATATTGCTTTTTACATTTCTATTTCCATTCATATATAATAGATAAGTTTAGTTGTGATGATATAATTGAAAAAGTTAAGCTGGGAATTTCTATATTAGTGTTTTAAGAAATTCAAGAGTCTATTTATAAAAACATTTTTGTCACAAGATAGATTATAAATGGTTGTTATTTTTAAAATAGTTGTTAATTATCTACTATAAGATATTGAAATATCTATGGTTTGTTTAATGTGATCACATCAGATATCCAAATATGAGAACACAGATTTGCATTGTTTATAGGAATTTTTTTTTTCTGAAGATAATCATTTGTTTTGGATAAATATCTTCATACTCACTACTCGTCCCCATAAATTAAGATTTTGATCCTTTAGCAAATAATAAGGTTGAGATTCAAAGCTTCCTCGCCAGATGTGTCAATCACTCATTACTTAGATTAGATATGTAGGTACCGATATGTATTACAACTTGATGTAGAAGAGCTAAGTATTGCATGCTACTTTAGATAACATTGAGACATTCAATTGAATGTTAATGTAAGAATGAGCTAGGCCTATGTATTAGGATTTTTTCATACGCTATTTTCGATGTACATGAAAAGTTTCGATGTTCGATGATGAATGCATTTTTGTGGATTTGCTCCAAAACATTGAAATAGAGACATATCATCTCCTCTTGTTGATGCCTGCACGTTTCAAAGGAAACAAAGAAAACATTATCTTATGTGTATTTAATCTAATTCTTTTAATGATTATTCAAAGGTTTTTCCCAGTTTGACTTTTTCCAAGGTGATTCAAAAAATTTAAGTTCATTAAAACGGAGAAATAGCATGCAGTTTATTTCATGAAAAGAAATTTGGTGATGATCTCTAAGGCAATCAAATGTCCATTTCTTTCTTCTCACAAAATGGCATTTTCATGTATAATTATTTGAATTAAATTATTATGGACTGAAGCCTTCTTGAACCTCTTAAAAGTATTCAAAATCTTTTTGGACATGGACAACATAGACATCTCCTACCTGGTTTAAAACCCCCTTCCCCTTTAGGTGTTCTTATCTGATTGAATCCTAATGTTTAAGAACCTTAGAAATTGATTTAAAACTTTATAAATGGAAAGCTTTATGATGTCAATTATAAATTCCATTCCAATGATGGGTCAAGAAGCTGACCCTAATGTCCATCTCTTTTCTCTCTTACAAGCTTTTTTCCTCACTTCAGTAAAAATTTAATAAACAAATCTTGGATGTTTCCTTTTAATTTGTTAACACTTATAAAACTTAGTAATTTCTCAAAACCAAAACCCATATTATGGATGTTTTTCAATCAACCATCGATGTTAAGTTAAAGCTCCTTCAAGTTAGGTTATTACATTTTGAATGGAAATATTTCAAATGGCTCGCTAACAACACATGAACAAGTCCTCAAAACACATGAATTCATTATAGTATTCTATACAGGAAAGTTAGAGGAAAATAATCTATATGGCTCTTCAATTCTGAGAAACTTCATATTTTTTAGTAAGATTTGGTATGGAAGTGTTTGGCGATAGGAAATTGTAGGCTTAAACATCTAAATGCTAAAGATGGAAAAGCTAGGCTAAAATTTTACTTATTTGCACATTTGGAATAGTTCACATGCATTCCATATAGCTGAAAGGATCTGCACTGCCACCACTCCATATGGTGCAAATATTTTACTGGATAGGTTTGTTCAAAATGTATACACAGGTATTCAATTCCAAGAACTAATGTGAAGATAGATAAGTTTATTTATCATGGAATATTAGATTTTTCAAACATATAACTTTAACAACAATAGAATTTTTACAACCAGTTTTATCTTTACAATCCTTGGGTAAAAAGCATGGATGAGCCCTTTCAAAGACTTAAATTTCCTATCAAACTCATATAAGCTTCATACGTACTATAATGCATTTATCAAAATAATCTTAGCAAAATAAATAAGATTTGGCCTGTAATTTATTTTTATCCCAAAGTCCAATGCAACTCTTAATAATTTTTGGCTCAAATCCTGACAAACAGGCTCTTCCAAACATACAAATCAGTTATAAAGCTTTATAGGTGGAGGATCTTGATGGAAATATTATACATAATTTAGATCCAGTTCTCAAATAAGGATACAATATTGGTTCTTCATTCTTTAGCAAGAAATCGTATGTGTTTAAGAAGTTTGACATGAAAAGGTGGTTAATATAATCATTCACACATTTAACCTTAAATTTAATTTTCGATACACATATAAAAAAGGGCATACTCAAGGATAAATCTTTACGAATTTAGTAAAATTTGGCAAGGCCTCTCAATGTTTTGGATATAGTCAATGGTAATATATCTGTAGATATATATTCTTAAGAGCTCTCGATAAATTTGTATGCACATTCAATGTGCCTTGAGAAATTCAATGTTATGAGCCACTGTGGGAAATTATGCTGATAATTATATCGATTCACACTTCCTTTAAATTAAGGTAAATGCAAGATTGTTTACAACTTATGAAGGAACTCTGTCCTCAAAAAAGTGGCGTTCCTAATGGTGTAGATGTTTGAGTTTATTGATTTTATGCTTGGATGTTTCAAAAAGTGAAAAGTCGTTTACAATTAAGTTGATTAGACAATTTGCGCTATATGATAACTACCAAGATAATGTTGTATTGAGACAAACACGATATTTATCAGGAAGTGCCTGATTTCTTTCCAGACTCACAAGTAATAAAATCAAATTTCTAAGCAGCAAAATAAACGCTCTAAGCAATTTGTGACTGATGTTAAATGTTGCAGGTTAGAGAAGATTCCCAACATACATAAAGGTGTACACAACTTAATTGAAGCCAAAGATCCATATAAATTAATAATCATTCATTTTTAGTCAATGTACATTAAATTTTCAAAAAAATTCGATCATGGTATTTATGGGGTACAATGTCTCCAATTCTAAAAGGTATGATAACTATCAGTATAATGTTTTATTGGAACAAGTACTAGATTTATTAGGAATAGCTTGATTTATTTCCAGGCTTTGAGTAATGAAAATAAAATTCAGCAACAAAATTTAAATCGACTTATTTTCCAAGTAATTCGTTCTATTCTTACAAGGTTGGTCTATTTTCAACAATTGATTCTTCCCACATACAAGTTATGCATTTTTATTGATGTATTAATGTTGTGACATTCCAAATAACCACTTTCAATTTGTACATAACTATAATTTGCATGGGAATCTGATTCGCGGTATTTATGTGGGCATTGTCTCTAGCTTTCTGAGATATGTTTGTCCTTTTTTAAATTCCATCATCGTGTGTAAGATCAAACTCAAGAAAATTTTGCAAGTATTCTTTATGTCCTCATAGATTTGAGCAACAACAATTTTTTCTTCATTAAATCTGCTAGGTCTCATATACTTATCTTGAGCATAACTATAAACTCATACAAATGTTTTTGTTTTTCAATATCCAAGATACTAAGACATATTGTAACATTTTGACCCACTTTGATCTTCATATTATGCATCATAATAATAAATTTGGTACTAATATTATCTTTGTTATTTTATGACCTAACCATGAATAATTTTATTTTCCCGTGAGGAAGATGAAATTTATCTCACTACTATTGTGGAATATCTATCAAATCTCCTAAGATTACTTTAAATAGTAGAAATGCCACCCTGAAGTCTTGTGTCTTTCATTTTTGTAGGTGGTCCTATATTATACGCTTAATGTCATTAGAAATGGCTTGGATTTATGTTAAAGCACCAATCCATGATGCCAACGTATAAATGAAATCTTCATTGTGAAATGTACTCTTGACATAAAATGCATTTTTGAAATGAGGATACCTTAGTTGTTTTGAGTGAAAGCGCAGAGTAATTAATTTAATATGGGAACTTGTAAATAAATTTGATCTTTTTTTGAATAACATGAAATCAAGGTCATCATCCTACTCGCATGGATGTTTCTTTGACCATAACGACCTTAAGAATCCATCACAACTTAATTCTTTTGTTAAAAAAGCACTAGGTGAGGGTACTAACAATATGGAAAATATGTACATTGTGAGGTGAAGTTTTATGTTTCATGATGGGGACCGTTGACATAAATTTGGATTTTAAATTCTTAAGTCAGTAATTTTTTTATTATTTGTAAAATACTGTTAAAACCAGCAGTGGTGTTATTTGATTGGGGTTTGAATCCAAATATGAAATATAAATTTTGAATTGAAGCACTACTGTGTTTATGCTATAAAGATTAGTCTGACAAAAATATCAACTCCATTTTGTGTAAGGTTTGAGCATGACTTCTTTAAAACCCTTCGATGCTATTGCATCAAGCATTTTTTGCGTTCTAAATCATACCATCAATTCAATTTTTCAATTCGTACTCTATTCTTTATGTTTCTCATGAGATTCCATGTCTTATACTACTAGGTAAATTCCATTTTGGTTATATTATACCGCCAAGATTGCATATGGGTTGGTTTCCTAAAAATTCAAGGTATGGCAATGCTTAAAATTTATATGAAACGACATGTATCTCGGTCTTTCTTTTCGAGCATGGCCTGCATTCAAATTGAAAATCGTTGCACACACATTTTTTAGTGAAAATGTTATTCTAACAATTAAAAGTTTAGTATAATTTTCTGGCATAACAAATCTATTCCAACAAATGCATTAAAGGATTTTACTTACCTGAATGTTTTATAGCCAACTTACTATCCTCATTAGAAACCAAAGACAACTTACTATCCCTTTGTTATTATAATTTATTCTTTTATTCTTACTATTATATTCATTATCTTATTTTTAGAATTCACCCGCAATTCAATAACGTATTTACAAGTTAAAGTTTATTGCAAAACCTCAACTTCTTTCACGATGCATGTTTTTTCCTTGTGCCATGCTGGATTTGTATACGTATAGCTAATTCTTGTTTTAATTTTAAAAAGGAATCCTCAATGTTTTATTTCTGCATTTTTAAAGTTCAAGGCACAAATAACTCATCTAATATTTAAAGAAGTTTTGCTCGCAGAAAACAATTGTTGCGTACGTTGTTTCATCGATTTACGAAAGAAATGCTACAAAAGTAATCAAGTGGATCTATCATGCATTGTCCTCGATTGAGGTGATTTAAATTTTTTGAGCATTTATAACTACATCGACCTGTGCGCTATATCGTCCACATTGTTCCCTGCCTCAATACATATAATGTAACTCAAACTTTGCAAAGCCTGAAGAAACAACATTAACGACTTATGTTAATTGCATTTGTTGGTCATAGCAGTGCAGCATAATACATCTTTGATTGAGCCAAACGCTCCTGCATTTATTCTCAAATCACTTGCGCTTCGCAAAAAGGTAACTTTCTAGGTTATGAAACATCACACCATCTTCTAAGGTCATTAAAGGTAGTTTATGTTTTCATCCCATTCTGTCACTGAATTACAACGAGCCCCCATATTTCAAATTGCTAGGAAAGCTCAAACTTGCATTTAACAAAATAGAACTTCTCTTTTCTTTTCCATATGTATTCCATTAATGTCCATTACATAACTATAGTGAAGATAAAAGTAAAAAATATGTACAGAATAATACTAATATGCCCATTGATTAAAATTAAATACTCTAGACAAATAAACTAAAAAGCCATATGACAACATAAAAAAAAGGGACTAAGAATAAATCAACAAATTTTCGAACAGGATTGCAACATTTCCGAAAAGCTAAATAGTCTTACACATAATGGAGATAAACTTGACTGAAGGAGGTGTGCTGAGTATCATTAAAGAATCCCCCCATAACGGCTTGACACTACAACTACTGAACTTGTCACCATTGCGTTCATCGTTCAACTCTGCAATTCAACACCGAGTGGACTCGCTGACGGAAATCATATTCAACCCGCCCTCGCTTCCTCTAAGTTTGCACAGCCATGTACTCACAAAATATCAGCAGAAGGGTCCATCAGTGCTGCTCCGAAAATATGTCTCAGAAATTATAATAAAGATCCGTAAGTCGCATCTACGCATTGTTTGAGTTTTGTAAAGTCTTATTTTCTCGATTTTGTAATGTTGACTATTCTTTCCTTGTGTTATAGGACGGTTCTTATTACTGACATGGACAATATTGTCTCCACTTGGCCAAGGCAAGGAACACCTGTTCCCATCCCTGAACATATTTTACGAGGGAAAGAAACAATATGCGAGTCAACGCCCCCTGCACACACTTAGCTGTCTCCAAACACACCCGCCTGCGATAGATACACTACCGCAAACAAGGAAAACAATTGCACATGTACATTTCTCGGTTTGACTTTAACGTCAAGGATATGGACTATAAGGCGGTGGCTCTTGCTAAAACAACTCTCAGAGAGTACCGAAATACAAAGGGTCGTGGCATCATCTTCACCTTTGATTTTGTGGACAAAAAAGGCGCAGAAATAAGAATCACTTCTTTCAATGATGTTGCAAAAAAATTCTATGCACAAATAGAAAATGCAGGACTATACAGTATATCTAATGGCAGAGTGGGTAAAGCAAATCGTTCTTACAACCATTTAAATAACGAATTAGAAATTTTCTTGCTTCCCTCGCATCTATCACTCCCTCCCGCAATCAACTACAAAACGATGTTCCCTCCATCACTTCCACTTCAAAGAAATAAAAGATATACCGTCCATGCCTGCACGCTCAATGGTGGACTTAATTGGTGTTGTGATGGCCATTTCTCCTCGCTTGACCATTCGTCAGCAGACAATTCCGAGGCTATAAGGAGAACACTATTAATGCGAGATATGTCCGCTTCATCTCCGTAACCTTATGGGGCCAACATTTACACGATCTTTGCAAAGAGTTGTCAGAGATACTCTCAGTTCTAGATTTTCCAATCTTGGCAATAAAATATGGCCGTGTTTCAAATTTCAATGGCACAATTGTTGACACCATTTCCGCTTCAAAATGCTTCGTCAACCCTCTGATTTCAAACACAAGCTCTCCGCGATTGGATATCTTCGCCAAATTCACATGTTCCATGCCCATCAGTCACCAACAAGAAAGATGGGCCTCCACAATCTATGGTTGCTGATGCTACTTTGTCACAAATTTTAGAGATGGGAAATCTCAAACGAATGAGTGGGTAATCGCTGAAGCTGAAGTATCGAACATCAACATGGATAATTTCTTCTACATGGCTTGCCCAAGAACAGTCAATGACAAACAATGCATAAAAAAGGTTCAGGAACAAATTGGTGGTAAATGGTTTTGCAAAAAATGCAATATTCATGTTCAAAACTGATAATTACAAGTACGCTCTACGTATGGATTTGAAAGATGCTACAGGGAGCTGAAAGGGGTTACTGCTTTTGATGACACTGCAGAAATGATAATGGGAATTTCAGCCACAGACTTGCAATTTCTTTGCATTGATAATGATGCCACACAGGAGATTTTTGATCATGTCATTGGACATGCTTTCCTCTTCACTCTTTCTCTTAAAAAGCAAACATACAATGGAACAACCCAATTAAAATGTGTTATTCTTAAGTCAAAGACAACATGACATATACTACGAATTCCACCATATGGGTGTTCTACATTTTGTTAATGCACAAATCCTCCCTCCACAACTACGCTCTTTTTACATTCCTTTTTTCCCATAGTACCTTTTCCAAGTTCAGTTTTTAAAAAGAATATCAGAATCTTCCTTACTATATGTATTCCAACAATACAAAAACAAATAGTATTTTCATAAATCAACTACAAATCATCATCCACTAAGTTTTTATTCCTCTCGCAATATTTGTCATATCTCCTCTTATATGGTTATGAAAGAAATTATTTCATGTTGCTCTTGTCCAAAATCAATCGTTTGTTATCATTGCCCATGTGTACAATTGCATTTGTTACTATCTTCTCGACCAAAATTTAATGTTTACATGTTATCATGCATGAACATCTATATTTACGTTTCTGTAATTACTTATACACTAATTACTTTTTTCTCATCAAATTTCTTGCAGAAAACTCCAACATTCAATTTTGTAATGTTCAAATGTCTCCTCCTCAAACAAGGGAACGTAAACGAGCGTATTATGCAAAAAACAGGCTACACATCACTGAGCAGCAACGTCATAGATACCACGCTCGCAGGCAGCGAGCACACCTCAAACCTCGCTTCATCCGCAACAACCACAGATTCAAGCAACCCCGCCAAGTATTTCTGCTTCCACCTCCTTTTCCAGCCCACCTTGCCCCAATCTGCAGCATAAATGATTTGCCCAGCAGTTGTAGTTCCCATCCACAATCTTCCCCATGTTACACCTCCACTTCCACTTCAGCCACCAACATTTATGCATATACTCCCTGGCCTTCTACCACACCCAAAATACCATTGACACTTCCTTCCTTTAAGCAAGCACAACAATCCTTCCGTAAAAGAATAGATACCTTTGCAAATATGAATACTTGCTCTATCTGTATGGAAAGCTACCCAGGAATCACCGGAAAATGAGAGACCAGAAATACGTATGCAATAGATGCTTCACTGAGAAAAATGGTCATCGCTTCTCTACATCGAACAACATGAATCCAGGCCATCAACCTGCAATTCTTAAATGCCTTACACAAGTTGAGGAAATGCTTATTGCAAGAGTCAATCCAATCTTACAAGTTAGCCAAGTTCGTGGGGGACAATACAAATACACTGGCCACACTATCAGTTTCCCACAAAATATTGAATCTATTGTTAAATACCTTCCGCGGCGTCTAGGCGAAGTGGACATCTTGCTTTTACAAAGAAAAGGACATAACCAAACAAAGTATGATTTCTATGTCAGCAGATCACGTGTTTGGGATGCTCTCCAGTTCAAAATTACAAACGACCCTTACTACAAAGATGTTCTAATCGACTACGGCCTTGTCCTCTTTGCCGATCAAAACAAACCAATGTTTCTTCCATCTTGCAAACTATTGAAATAAATTATCCCCCCTCAAGAGGAAATTCCTCAGATCTCGATCTAGAAGAATTTACATCACCCAATAGTCAATCCCTTCCATCATCCTTTGTCCCAGTTTTCCCTAATTCAGGTACTGAAGAGGAAGAAATTCAACGGTTCTTGTTTGGTTCAACAAATGGCTCGCCATTATCATTACCTTGGCCTAAATTGGCCTTTCCCAATCAATGAATACAACACATAAGGCTTGTTTTCCATGGCTTTCCCAACCTTGTTTCCCACAGGTTCAACCATGTTTAAACAACCTCGCATGAAAGAGGTCCAACTTCATGAATATGCACTGCACCTACTCCGTTACTTTGACAACCGCTTCGGAGCACACCCCAAGTTCAGTACTTTTTTCTCAACCTCATCATGCGTCATCGTAGCCAAGCAACAACTTCTGTCTTCATGAGACAAGATATCCTTCAAAACATTCCAACAACTATAAGTGACTTGTGACAATGCCTTCAAGCTAATCCAAATGATGCACTCCCACAAAATCTCATGCGTTTTGGTGCGTCGCTTCACGGAACTAGGTCTTTCTCGTTAAAAAGTGAGGGCGAAACTTTCTGATATGGTCAACAACTAAAGCAACACCGACTTTGTTCTTCACTTTAAGTGTCACGACACCAAATGGCCGACCTCCATAGTGTAATGCCCGACACTAGCCCTCGCAGATCCTCGTGAAGCACAAAAATGGAGGAACCATAACATTGTCTCCAACCCTCATCGAAGTTTCTACTACTTACACAAAAGATTCACAAGATTCCGCGAAGAGGTCTTGCAAAACTACTTAGAGCAACAGTACTACCGGTATAGGTAAAAATGTCTCTTCCTTTATTTCCTCTTCCAAAAAGCTTCCTTATATTTGTTCATCTCTTTCCACGTATGAATGGCAACATAACCCTTCCTCTTACTTATTCATCTCTTTCCAGGTACGAGTGGCAACATAGAGGATCCGCACATGTCCATGGGTTCCTTTGGCTTCCAGAAGCCCCAAATGTGGAGACAATTGACTGGAGTGACACGTCTGCTATCAACCAAGTTAGAGAGTACTTCGACAAACTTGTTTCCATGGAATCCCCATTCAATTTCATGTAGATCAAAATACATTCACCGTCCACTCCAAGATGATCCATGCTTATTAAAGACATCTGAAATATTGGCAACCGACCCTCTTTTAGACTTAGAAGAAATTCTAAATCGAGTGCAAAGGCATACCAAATGCTCTGAACGTACATGCCTGCGAAAAAAAAAAATGGCATGGAATGCAGGTACAAAGCACCTTGGGAACTACTTCAACAATCATCACTAGGAGTCAATGACACACACAAAGTCCAATACATGCCACGCTGAAATGATGACAAATTGAATATCCACAACCCCGCCATGCTATCCATCCGAGAGCCAATGTTGATTGCCAACTCCGTACTTCTAAGCATGCAAATTCTTAAGTATATTGCAAAATATGCTTCCAAAGCAGAGCAACGCTCTGAATCATACCACCAAATGCTCTCAAGAATATCTTCAATAGCCGATCCCCATCAACCAGCCAAGGTTGCCTTCCGAAAATGCTTACAGATAGTGTCGTTGATCATGACATAAGCGCCCAAGAAACATGTCACATGCTGCAAAAGTTGCCTCTTGTTCTTTGTAGCCGATCCTTTGTTTCACTGAATGTTGGAAAGAAAATTTTGCGTCGCATCCCTCCAACCAATCATCCAAACTCTGAGCCAACCAATTTCATAGATGCATACATGAAACGCCCAACCCATATGGAATCAATTACACTGATCGAAGCAGCAAGAAGCTGGTCTCACAACAAGCTCCGAGAAGGTGCAAAATGGAAGCAACGGTCAACATATGCTATTGTGCGTGTCTCCCTAGATTTTATTCCATCCCCAAGGATCATTCCCCTTCCTTTGAACTCTTCTGTTGGAGTGAACTCCTTCTACAAACCTTTTCGCAACATCCCCAAAACATCGGAACCACATCGAGCAAGTCATTTCCAATTGGCTATTACTCAAAGACTTTTATCATCCTTGGCATGTCAAACGCATATCCATATCAAATGATTCCTCTTCCTCTGATGAATCCCCTTCAGATTCTGAAAACTTAGCTCCCACTCCATTACATGCTGAATGGGAAATTTTATCCCGATTACGTCCGAATACTTCCATGTGCCTTGACAAGTTCAACATGCTAGGCCTTCGAGACTTTGACTTGCATCACAATTGGCTCCAAAATGGCGTACCGCTTCATTTACATGACATTGCCCCGTCATTCATCGATATGTCCAAAAACACTACACCAATCCCTTTCCACATGCAAAATTCCACATCCAGCACAACACTTTTCTCTCCAGAACAACACCAGGCTTTCAATACTATAGTCAACCATTACAAGCAAGGAACTATTTCACCCCCTCTAAAAATGATTATACAAGGTACTGCAGGCACAGGTAAATCTTATCTCATAAACAAAATCCGCAATGCATTATCCTCAACAAGCCTGCAACAACCATCTCCTCTCCTGGTCATCGCACCTACAGGAGTGGCCGCATTCAACATTTCCGCATCGACCATACATGCCATGCATACGCATTCCAATAAAAGAAATAAAACCTCTCAAGGCATGTCACTTTCCACTCTCCAACAATCCCTACAACATGTTCACTACATTCTCATCGATTTAAATGAGCTTCATAGGCCCAACACTCCTCGCAAAAATTGATTTCCGTCTTCGTGAAGCCTTCCCCACTTTAAATCAACCGCATTTGGAAACAGATCCATCATTCTCGCTGGTGACCTCGCCAACTACCCCACCAATGACGCCCACTTTACGCCGGCCACACCTACTTTAACAAACCTATGGTTTAGTTTCACAACATGCATCACACTTACAACAATATTTAGGCAACAAGGTTCAAATGATGCCCAAATTTCCTTTCGACAACTACTACTAAATATCAGAGATGGAATCCCACTCCTCCACGACTGGAAAACACTTATCCAACGAACAAACTCCCAAATACCTGTCAACATAGCACCTTTCCTTCTAGCTCCACATTTGTTCACAACAAATGACCTTG
Organism: Taxus wallichiana var. yunnanensis; assembly: GCA_018340775.1. Classification (NCBI taxonomy): domain Eukaryota; kingdom Viridiplantae; phylum Streptophyta; class Pinopsida; order Cupressales; family Taxaceae; genus Taxus; species Taxus wallichiana. The sequence continues at coordinate 304,232,970 of CM031241.1, forward strand.
TCGACCAACACAACCTCAACATGCTAAAATCCTCAATTCACCAATCGCACACTCCAACGCCGAACAAACAAGGCGAACTACTCGAGGAACATGATGAGGAGCAACTCAAACCAATTATTCTCCTCTCGTAGCAACAAAAAAGGTTATGCTCACCGCAAATTTGTGGGTCAAGCCGGCCTTGTGAATGGCTCCATTGGCCCCATTATCGACATTGTCTACGCCCCATCATCATCCCCTCCTCGCTCTTCCACTTTTTGTTGTAATCGACTTCAACAAATACAACGGCCCTCCTCGAATCCACATTTCCCCCCCATGTCCCCGCACTCCCCAATCTCAAGAGGCAACCGCAGTAACTTCCTTTAAAATGGCCTGGCACTTACAATCCATAAATCGCAAGGGCTTACTTTACATAAAGCAACTCGGGATATAGGTTCTTCGTAACACTGTGGCTTACTTTCACCGCATTTTCTAGAGTCCCCTCCTTAAAAGACCTCGCGCATTTCACCCCCTTCTCTTCGAACGCTACTCCAAAATGTCCCTTTCCCGACACCTCCTTCAAAGAAAGGAGGAGGAATCAAGACTACAAAATCTTCATTTCGCCACATCCGTACCATAATCCACCCCAACCCATCCCCCCCCCCCACCACATTCAATCACATTGTCACTCCCAATGCTCTACTTCCACTCTCAAACAAGTAAGTAAACGTTCCAAAACAAATTGGTGTCGATTACAAATTTCTAAAATTTAGAATAAATTACATTGCACTTTACTTAACAATTGTGCAATGATGCCTACAGGTTAGGGTCGACTGGTGCAGACGGTAAAGGCTATGGAGCGGTGGCTTGCAAAAAAAAAAAAAAAAAAAAGACGACAAATGCCAACACCTTTCTTTTTTTTCCTTTATGTAAATTGCCTTTCTTTCTCATGTACAGCTTTCTCCCGATCTATAAACAATTCACTATGTAAAAAACATGTTGTTATAAATGACAAATCAATTACTTAACATTGTAAATAGAAACAACACAAAAACGCCTACAATAACGTATACTTCAGAACTAAAGGATTTTCAATACATTCGTAAAAAACAACATGCACATTAATCAACCCAAAACCAACTCCATACACTCCTTTTATAGCCAAACCCCGACTTCTAACACGACAACAAAATGGGCGGTTCAGCTTTTGTTGCTCGACATACGACGGCAAGCGGATTTAATCCAATCATCGGTTTCTAACATAAGTCATGGCTTACATCTCCTTCGGCAACGGGCTTTCAGAATCATGCAAGGAAAATGACAGGTCTGTAAGTCTGTGTGGGCTGTCCTCTCCATCATGCTTTTGGGTTTTGAAAAGCACTTAATTTGATTGATGGGTTTATTGACATGGGTCTATTTTCCCACTCAACTTTTATTTTTGTTAAATATGCGGGGAGAAATAAATATTTGATTTGAAACTTAGGGCCACAACAAGGGTTAAATTTGATGGCTATCTATGCTTGTCACACAATTTTTAGGTGGCGTCATTTTTCAATATTGCCCATTTTTCAATATTGCCTTTCAAAAATGTAAAATAATGTTATTTTTTACATTCTTAATAAAATACATTTAAAATATTTTCTATATACTTAATTATTTTGAAATATTTTATATATAAATGTATAGGAAAAATGACAATCATACATAAAATATGCAAGTCGCATGTGACGGTTATTTCAAATATTTGCAAGTATTTTACAGTTAAAATCATGAAAAACATCTAAACAACCATCAAATTTAACCCTTGGCCACATATTTATATTTGTGTTGAGGGCCAAAGAAAACCCATAATGGATTTGGTTTTGGGACGACTATTAGCGAGAGCTCCATTTAACACAATTCCCGTAACGTCCTGTTTATTTAATTATGTGAGGGCAGAACTTTGAACTTCCTGCAACTATCCAATGACTGTTAAATTTACATGTTAGCTTATTTTCTAGCACCTGTTTGATAGGGACCATAAGAGGGATGGGCACAAAACCACACGCCAAAGGGGTGATTGCCAAATAAGTTCATGGCACAAAGTAGATGATGTTGAATAGATTTTTATTGCAGCACCTCCAGCCTTTCAATCCCGTAAATCACAATCTTCCACACACACATTTTCTTTATGGCCCTCGGCTCTGTTGGCTACCATTAAGAGCTTCTCCACATTAAGTAGCGTCTTAGAATCTTTTCAAGATCTTTTTAATGGCTTTCTGAGCCATATTATCATCTGCTTCGTAGTCAAATGAATCGGGGAAATTATTTAGAGAATCAATAACTTTCTTTGTAGTTTTAGAGCCTTTTTATGAAATCATCAGAAGCAACCATACATATTATATCAGCGTCAATGTCGATAACATTAAGAAGATTAATGGTTTTCAGATGTTGAGAGTCACAATTTTGAACAAAAGTCATTAAATCCAAAGTTTGCCAACATGCTTCAATATCTTTTGTCAGACAATCGACCCCTATAAAAAGGCAAGAGTATTATGATTGTATTTAGTAAGGAGAGTGTTGCTCGCCCTCATGCGCTTTCATCTAAAACTCGGGAAATTTTTCTCTGCAACATCCTCGCAATCAAGCTCAAGATGGTTTATAAAAATTTCTCGCCACCATCGAAATCTTGATAATGAGATCTAATATGTCTGATTACATCCTTGCAGTTGTTGCCTTTCTTTTTTGTTTTTTTAAGTGAATATTTGCTTGCTTCATAGATTCCTCATTGACAACCCATATTTTTCCGGATTTTCCTCATTGGTGACTATTGATATTTGATAGGTTGAACGCCACCGCCTTACATTCGTAATTATTTCAATACTACGATGCCTACAGAACCTTCGTATCTACCCAACATTTTCTTTTCACAGGTGCTCCACGTTAGCTCTTGCCACATATGTGTCGACGCATAAATTATAAGAACAAAGATTGTTTCATCTACAAAGCTCCTTACAAATTTAAAGCCATAACTTCTCCCTCCACACACATTCTTCCTCCCTCCTCTTCTCGTCTCATGTTCTTCCCTATTCTATTTGTCATCTTCTTCTACACACTTCCAGTTCCTTCTCTCCACGCACTTTATTGTTTCCCAACAATCATCATTTCCTCTATCGACGTATTCATATGCACCTTGCAAAGGCGATTGCTATTTATATTTATTGTGAAATCCTGGATGAATTCATGATCTAGACTCGACTATTGTTGGCTTTAATGAAGTGAGTGTAGAGATCAATCATTTATTTAGAATCTACCTTTCGTATAAAGGCCACTTATATGGATTTTACTAATCTTTGAAAAATGTGTCGTAACTATTTAGTCATATACATTGTCCACCTGGACCGTCACATGCTCGTACACTGTTAGCTCTATCATTTTCATGTTACTTATGTAAAGTCATAGAATCATGTTTCAAAGAAGGATATTATAAATCAAATATCATATACAACAATGCATTCATCAACTCAAGGAGATCATATGGTTTTCTTATTAGGTTTGAAATTTACTCCTACAATCGACAATGCCCATACATGTAATCTAATGATACATGCAAGTGGAAATGTAATCACATGCATATATTCTTCCAAAGGCCATATCCTTTTATCCATGAGTTTGCACATATTTTGCCATCGTCCATCTCTCATACATAGACTATCAGGATAGATAGGTGGTTCATATTCATTTGATAATTTTATGGTCACTTCCTCATGCATAAACCGATTTATAAATTGATTTTCACATGGTGATTCCATTTTATATAAGAGTGTCAATTTAGGTTTATAAAGTAAAAATCAAACTTGTTCTATTAATTCATTTGCATTATTCCATATATATTCCAATAAGTGTTTAGTCAATAGTGCATGTTAAAATCAAAGTGTCAATTAGGTCTTTTAAAGACAATATTTAATTGGATTTTTTTATCGCTTAAAAATTATGTCATACAATGTCTCGCTTTTGTTTAGGTGAATACTAGATTCTCGTTATTATATTTTTTTGTACATACATGTTTTTCAAGAAATACCCACATCTTGTGTCATTATTTGTTCACTATCAAGATGGACATTACATTGAAAAGTTCAATGGTCTCACTTTCACACATGGAAAGTCAAAATTCAGATGCAACTAATGAACAAAAATTGTGAATAATAGTAGAGGAAAAGAATTAGCACCAACAGAGTCAAGTAAATTAGTAAAATGGAAAAGTAAAGACGATAACGCCAAATCCATTACTAGCCTTGCTCTATCATATTCTAAACTACATTATGTAGATCTTGAAAAATCATCCAAGATAATGTAGGAAAATTTGAACAAGATGTTTGATCTAAAACAATTAATGCAAAGTTTTATTTGAAACTCCAGCTTGTTTAAAATCAAAACGTGTGAAATATTTACAATGACTAGCCACATTAATGACTTGAGGTCTCTTATGAGATAACTAGCAGAAGTCAAAGAATTGGTTGATGACGAGGATGTAAAAGTTATATTATTGAACAGTTTTCCTTCTAAATATAGTAATGTTGTTTTTACTCTTGGACAGATGCCTTCCCAAACACTAGAAGATATGATTTCAGCTCTCCTAGCTGAAGAGAAAAGGACTGCAGAGGATGTAACATAGGAAAGTGTGTTATACTCAAAGAACAATCATAAAAAGTATTACAAAAAGGAGGAAACTGAATATTTCTATTGTAAGAAAAAGGACACAAATCTTGGGATTGTAGAACTCAAGCAAACAACCTTCTCAAAGGAAAGCTAAAAATAAATGAAGCAAATGTGATTACTGAGAAAGATCCAATCATCGAGGAAGAGCCAATGAATGATGACAAAGGTTACAATTTTTCAAGAGTTCTTATATTGAGTAAGCAACATTCAAGTAGGCTTAGGGGGTGGAGGCAATGGAGGTAGGAGGTTAAACAAAACCTCTCATCATCCACAAGTGACGAGGTTGACAAATATGTAGTGGTTTTTAGTCATGTGTTTCTATTGTGCCATATTTCTTTTTCAAAGTACATGTTTTGTTCGTGTGTTCTAAATAAACCCTCGTGACATTAGAGAAAGAAGAGTATTCAAAGAATCTAGATATCGGGGCACAAGAGAAGATTTAGAGTTAGCTTAATATGGATTGTTGTCTAGGTAGTGAACAAAATCTAGAAAAATCAGAATTCACACAATTTAGAATTTGGGAGCTCTGGGAAAGAGGTCCAAGAAGAGTCCTAGTTAATTTTTTCTCCGCTACACCTTTTCGAGGGTAAAGAAACAACTTGATGGAACATACCTCGCCTAAATAGTGTTTTCACTTGGGGGGAATGTCAAGAATATTCCATGTTAGTGTTCATACTATAATTGTTAACATATTTGTAATATTGTAATGTGAGGTTCAATTAGTATGTGTATGGGTTATTAATAAAACTCAATTAAAATATGGTTGAGAGAATAGTGGTGGTCAGAATCCATACACGTTGAATAGTTTTGTGATGTGAGTAGTCAGAATAAACTCCTTGTTTATGGAGTAACCTCGCTTATATAAATGTAATGTATTTTATTGAATATAATAAAGAATATCATCGAGTGTTTTGCATTGTAATATTTGATCAAAATTACATAGTCTCCATGGTTTGTGGCCTTTATTTCCTTTTCCCATGCTTCACAAGGCGTGTGTGAAAATATTTTGTCTCTTATATGTGGTTCTTATCCTTTTTTATGATCAACGCATATAACATTACTTCTTGAAATTATATTCTTCGTGTTTGTATACTTGTTTGTTTTTATGCTTGTTTTCTTGTATGCTTATTTGTTATCTCTTTGTGTCATGGTTTCTACCATGCACTTGTTTTTAGGAACATGATCTCTACAAAGGGCCACCTATAACAACCTTTGATGTGATCCAATACCGACTATCTACTACATCCGACATGGACACATCATCACTTATTTTGAGTTAAGTGATCTATTGCACATCTCATTCACCTCAAAAGAGAGGCCATTATATAGTGATATTACACAAGTATTTATGCATTTCATGTACACGAACAAAATATATAAAATTCAAACTAGAATGGAATGGGGTAAAAATACATGGCAACATAAATATATATACATCAAGATCAAATATAAGAAAGGAACAAAATTGTCTAACATGGGACATAATCATTAGGTGTTACTATCTAGGATGAAAGATTTCATCTTGGAAAGTTTTTCAGCAGTAAATTTTAAGATGACATGCTTTGGAGTTATCAAGAACCTTCAGAGTATTTTTTGACTACCATATCAGTAACCAAGTTTATCTCCAATATTTTTGTAAAGATAAATTATTGTGAGAAAAGAGAATTGGCTCCATCATTTCAAAAGAAGGGCAATTTTATCAGAGAGATTATCGGGTGATGTTGTTCAAGTAATTTGTAAACATAGTTGGGTACTATACCAAGGTATCTCGTGTCACAATTATAGTGGTAAAGAAGACACCACATTTTATTTTCGGTTTCTTAAGAAAATCTAGTCATTTGGAGATCTAAACCATGTTGTTGACTTCATAAAATCACACACACACACACAACTCCAAAGAGTATGATTTCATTACTTCAAATGAAATCATTACCACTAAAATAATAATTTAGATGGATTTATTCCAAGTCATACACTCATTGGAAAATTTGAACAATTATAGTGAAATCCAGTTAAGAATTGCCATGACAAGCTCTTTTCTTGTAATTGTTGTGCTAATTGGGGTATTGCCCATGTTGATTCGGTAATAAGGTAGAGACTTGTCTCATTGAACTTAGATAATGTGTTTTTGATCCAAAACTTGGGGTTTTGGGGATTAAAGAATAGAATAACAATTGTACAAATGTAAACAAAAACTATCTCTAAAAAGAGATGTATATTGCTCAAAAATTGTGATTACAATAGCTATCTATGTAAGGAGATGTGTGTCTTCCCCTTATGGGTTACATCTACTTATATACTACTTTTATAAATATGAAGAGACATATAGAAGAATGTGGAAGGTCACCAATCTCGAGGGAGACGAGGTGATTCACCTTTCGTGAATTACATATGCAAAAATTTCACAAATTACTATTTTTAGAAATTACTATTTTTAGACAACACTACAAAAATTGCAATTTGAGGCCTTTAGAAGTGGATTTTGGGGGTAAAACTTTGCTAAACAAATTTTTGCACCCTTTCACCATATTTTACACATTCCAAGCTTTCCGACACATTTTACTGAACGAAGTCGACCGAGCTATGGTGCAAAAGTCTCCCAGTGTTTCCCTACTAGAATCGCCACCTAGGTCATAGTTGTGTGGATCAGCTTTTAATGTCAATGCTTGATTACTTTTCATGTGTTACAATTTGTAAATTAGGTTGGTTTTGTTGGAATTGTTTGAGCATAACATTTTGGAATGGTCTTCTCGTAACTTTTTTCGCCCCTATTTACAAGAGTTTGTTTCATATTGTTGCATCTTTTATGTATTTGCAAGGGTTAAAGTTATTGGAGGTCATGACTAGGGCTTGCCTTTTTAGAACTCTATAAAATTTAGCATGATAAAATCATGGTCACTAGGAGACGAGTACAAGGGTATGTCTCAAAGGTGAACTCAAATTTATAGATATCTGGTATGGGTGTTCTTAGAGACCGTTAAAGAAATAAAATAGTAATATTTATATATATTTAAGTTTTTCAACATTAAAATACATCAAATTCATTACATCGATATGTGTCTTGATCCTTATTCTTTATCTTAGATTCAAATGGAGAACAAAACCACTTTTGTTCGAGGATGGCTATGTGCTTCTCCCTTAGACCCTCGTTGAATCTTTTAGACAAAACTTCTTGAAATGTTGCAAACCCTAGGTCTAATATGTTACAACTAGTACAAAAATGTGGCTACGATAACACCATCCATTATCTTGTTTATGAGCACATAAATTATTGTTGAGAAGGATACAATTGACATTTTCTATTCATCATTAAAACATGACATGTTCTCTACAACCTTAAACATTTGTGGCCCAATTTTTTCCACCACATATCTTTCCCAAATATTTACAATTGTAATACTTGCCCACAAAACACAAATTGAAACCTAGATTGTAAATAACATGAAATTAATTTGAAAGCTAAAAAATTATTTTAAATTATCAATTATGAATCACATGCCTTTTGAGAACTAATTCGCAAGTAACATATGTGAACCACCAAGTAAGTATCATTGAGGAGTTGGGGATGCATGTTAACATCGTCAACTACTAACTTTATAGTAGTCTTCATTACTTTTATGACCCGTGATTCATAATCCATAATCACACCCATATTAATTGTGTTGAAAGTATACGACCATCGTCACCATTTTTTTCTAAAAGAGTAACAAGTGCAACATTTACCCCAAAAAAAGTAGCATCAAACATGGATTATAAATAACATGAAATTAATTTTAAAGCAAGAAATTTATTTTAAATATTATGTAATCAATGATAACACCTTCAAGCACCAATTGCAAGTTTCATGTAAGTGAACAACTAAGTGAAATTCATCAAGGAGTCGTACATGCTTGTTGACATCATTTGTTACTAACTTTATAATGTCCTTCACCACTTTTCCCACCTAGATTCATAATCTACAAGCACGCCCATATAGACTATGTACTTTGTAATTATAGGACTTAGTTGTCTCATGCAACAAATAAAAGGTAGATAACTAATGATATATTGATACTATCCTCATCTTATACATTTCTAGTATTCTTTCTCATATTGAAATCGCAACTTCATTTTTTTCAAAGCCATGAATTTTGTAAGATGTGCATTCTTCCCTTTCAATAAAAGTTTTTTGAAGTAATCGAAGGATGACATCAAGAAAATCAATATTTTCAAATTCAAATTCCCACCTTTGAAATGAATATCTCGTAAGTCTCACATAAAGATGATAAATAGTTTTTGATATTAACATATTTACAAAGGTACAAAAGGGAAGAACATCAAAATAAAATAAATTAATGATTTCCTAGAGATCCTTTTACATGAATGTGGGTTCTTCCCAACAAGGGTTCTCATATATTGGGTGTAGACACAAAATCACGCACTTACTACTATTTATTATACCGCCAAGTATGTTGTTTTATATATGGATCTTGCGTAAGAAAAGTATTCACTGGTGACCCATTCCCTAGTCCATTCGCTTGTCTTGTTAGTTTCTATTGATTTTATCTTTCACACTTCTCACCCGGTCCTGGTCAAGTCACAAGGATCCTCGCTTCGGCCGGTATCCACTCATTTATCATCATTTGTCTCTGGACACTAGGCCCAGGTGCTCCTATCTATCATAGGCGTATGTGCCCTCTTTATGTTTGATCTTATTTTTTACATTTGAGGTTGGTATTTTCGGTTTTCGCTCTCATATCCTGAGGTATTAGTCAACATATCGAGTCATTAGTGTCAAAATTCAAGCAAGAGATCCCTATATAAACACAACATACATACCATTATAATGGCAGAAATTCTTATCAAGGGTTATCTATCTACATATCTCAAGGGAAGACCAAATGCAAACAAGTGAGAAGCCCCAACGACACTATCGAAACTAGGTTCCAACCATTTCTGCAGACTCAGCAACCCCCACGAGGTCTCTGGGCACCCGCAGCGCCCCTATCCTCGCCCAAGCGCCTGTGTCCAAGCATTGTGAATATCTCTACATTTTTTTCGAACCTCGGTCAGACAGTCTGTGCTCCTATTCCATCACATTCTCCAATTCAAACTCACTTTGGGATAAGAAAAATAAGATAAGTACCTTATCCCTCTCATTTCCTTTTATAGTTAGAATTAAATAAATTGTTTAACACTTGATTCCATTATATATCATTTATAGCAGATCTTTGCATTTAGATTTTAATAAAATATTCATATTTAAATAAATCATTTTGGTGAGCACGTAGCTTAGAACTACTTGCCCTAGGATCCACTAAAACCCTAATGGCCAAGGATAATGCTTCTCCTCCTAGGATAGTCATACCTCATGTGAGTATTAATCCTATTTATGATTAAGAAACCATAGTTGAACTTACCGCTCTATACCGCAACATATGTTCTTCCAGATGATACTCAAAGGCAATTGTTAGCTAATGAATGTAATGTGCCTACTAGCTTTGA